>JAKTVH010000397.1:0-39842 GCA_030557105.1 Candida frijolesensis | reverse complement strand
GCCACATCCTAACCATATAAAAACACACATCACCTGACTTCATCCCCATACTATTAATACTACTGCTACAGAACAGCAATACTACTCCCTACAAATTGTTTATTCCTCTTTGATCTGGGGGAGGAGGGGTTATTGTTATTAGCATATTGGTTATGATTTGAACAAAATACACTACCCTGTGGAATATTTTCTCTCACCAAAGAACAAAATTTTTTCACACCACCACCATGAGTCCAACCATCAAGTAATAGACTAGCAATACGCAACTAATAGACCCACGATATGGACCCAATAGAAGAGCAATTACAAGAGATTGAAGTATTAGAATCGATTTATCCTGATGAACTCACTTTATTAAATGATAAAAACAATTATTTTTCCATTCGAATAAATTTAGATGTCTCATCAACTAGAAAACATGCATTGAGTTTAATAGTCAAATATCCAGAAACTTATCCAGAAGTCATACCTAACTTATCCATAGAAGTTGCCGAAGAAGAAGAAGGTGAGGATGATGATGATGAAGATGGGTATTATAGTGAAGATGAAGAGGACGGGGTAGATGAAGATGATCAAGAACTTAAATTAGCATTAAACATGGCCGAGACTATAGAATTTGAAAAACCAGACATTATCGAATTATTAAACAAATTAAACTCCGAAAGTGAATTGAACATAGGCATACCTATGATATTCACCCTTGTTACGTTATTAAAAGAAGAAAGTGAGACATTATTTGAAAATAAATTGAATTTGAAAAATATGGAATTTGAAAAAAGGAGAAATGAAAGGGAAGCATTACAACAATTGAAATTCCAAGGTACCAAAGTCACCGTGGAACTGTTTAATAATTGGAGAAATGGATTCAGGAAAGAAATGAAGTTTGAAATTAGGGATCAAGAAAGATTTGATAATATGCATATGGGGAAATTAACAGGTAAACAGATTTTCGAACAAGGGTTGGCTAATACTGAAGATCAAGAAGAAGCTGAAGCTGGTGAAGTGGAAGAGGAGTTAGTAGAAGGTATTAAGAAAATATAGTATAAATACACGGTTGTTTTATAAATAAACGCATGGCTATAAAATAAAAACACAGCTCATTAAGCCCCATCGGTCAGTTTTGATTGTATTCCGATTGTCCTACTTAGGGTTAAATTGATTCTGGGGTAGGATAAGTTTAATATTGGCACAACACTAGAGTAGAGAGTGTATTGTAGTATTTGTGTCGGTATTAATAGAGGTAAAGAATTACGATAAACAAATACAAGTTTCCAAATTTCGGGACCGAAGTTTGACATAAATCCGGATATAACATGAGGGTGGTAAGGTGGTGGTATGTATCTGTATCTGTATGCCTATACGTATGCGTATGTGTATGTGTTATTAGACATCACATTATGGGTCCATATTCCGGACTCCGGAATAACTCTCATCGCATGGTAGTTTATAATTAGTGCGTCATTTTATTTTTTTGTCTTTCGGTCGTTTGTTTGTTCCGGCCGCTTTGGCTGACTTTATTTCCGTGGTTCCTTTTTTTTCCTTTTTTTTCCCGCGGCAGTAAGAAATTATCTCCTTCTTTTTTTTCTTTGTTTGCTCCGCTGTCCGCTTGCTGCTTTTTTTTTTTATCCGAGGGAGAATTGCACCCAATATGGACATATCCTTATGCCAGTCCAACAGCAATCATCATTCCACTGATACATTAATTCCAGATCTACATTTAGAACAACAGCAAACAACAACAAAAGAACAGAAAAGAAAAGAAAAAGATAGGAGTAAGGTTACGTGCTTCTATGGTTACTCCTCTTTCACTCTCTCCTATTTCGCAACTCGAGTGACTAAGATTATGAGCTTGACATCTCGGAGACAAATAATATATATACCAATTACCCAATTTGTAACATAAACATCACCAAACAACTTAGGAATTCTAGAATCTTTAAAGTTTTTAGTCTTCTTCTTCGTTTTGTTCTTCGGGATTCCCTCCGTTGAATTGTAACCGTTACAATAGAAAACAATAGTGTTCTCCATATTCCGTTTTTTTTTTTCTTGGTATTTCACAGCCCTGGGGAGAAGTTGACATAAACATGGTGAAGGTAGAGATTAGTAATACATTCCTTACCAGAGTTGTTCTTATAATTGCTTTCTATTATGTCATATCAAACCATGTCTTATCTTGTAATGTTTTGTGCAAACTTGTTATTTTTTTGTTCTTGACATTTTTTGTTGATGTCATCGTCGTGGCTTTTTTAATTAAAGATATAACATTGCTTTTTAACACTCCCTGAAAAAGAATAGAACCGAAGCCAAAGGGTAGCAATAGGGAGTAGGAGATGAAGAAAAGTTATCAGGGAATTATACACCACAGTAAAAGAAATGACCCATGGAAACTGTGGATGCCCTAAACAGGTCACGAAGCCTAACAAGAACGTACTAGTACTATAGTGATGATAGATAACTTGAGAGTCTAGATCTTTTCCTTTTCTGTATGTCTCTTTTTATTTTTTTTTGCAATTTTTGCATCTTTAGTCGATTTTGTCATAGTTTTCAAATTGAGTCATGATTAACTTAAAACTACTGTCTCGGTATTATACAATCCGGTGCTCCGGACTTTAACAAGCCCCTTCAATAAACTCCATCTACACCTCCACTTTCCACCTCCACACAACCTCAGAAATTTATTCAAAGCCATGTTGAGGTTAATTATAGGAATGGGGAAATGAGAGGTGACATGGTTGTATAACCTAAATTCGGAGAGATTTAACCATTTCTCCATGATTTCGTGGTCATGAATTATATTGTACCCACTTCTATTATCATATAACTCTTCATCAGCTACACTAAAGATTAGTTTATTCTAATGTTCTAATGTCTATTAATATAATGTATAAAAAAAATAATCTATAAAATTAAATAAAGTTGTTTGTAAAAGAAGTAAAAGGGAATTGTATCATAATCGTTAAAAAAAAAGAAATTAATTAAACTGTCATTGTCATCGTCATTATCATGATCATTAATAATATTATCATTCGTTAAACTGCGTAATTGGTCGGTCGTTAAAATAATGCTTGTGTAAAAAGGAATGTAGGATCATGTTTTAGAAGACATGTTCTAATGAAATGTTTTCATGTCTGAATAAACTAAGTGGTTGTACATGTTCTGTCGATGATGATAATTCAAACCCAGTATTAAGTTTCTTTTTATTATGAGTGACGCCAGTACCATGAGTAGTGGTAGTGCTAGTAGTAGTTTTGGAAAGGTTGATTCTGTTTAAGTCAAAAATTAACAAATCTTCTTCTTCATCATCTTCACTTGATGAATAAGTTTCACTCAATTCAGGTAATTCTTGAGAAGATTCTTGTTCTTCAATTTCATCTTCTTCACTTATGGTATCCAAGGACAAATCAATGGTTGGTAAAGTGTTGAAAGATGGCATGTTTGGTAAAGTTCTTGGAACAGTGGAAGATTCATCATTAGGATATTCTTGTTTGATGTCTTCATCGGAATAAATGTAGTAATCATCTGAATCTTCTTCTTCTTGTTGTTCATCGGAATAATATGAAGAACCTTCTGAATCATCATCGGATTCTTCAACTTCTTCTTCTTCGTAGTAAACACCATCAAAAGTGGTTTTTGGTTGTAACAATTCATCGTCATCTTCTTGTTCTTCTTCTTCGTCAGAAGCTTCTTCCATTTCATCGTCTTCTTCGTCAGAGTAATCTTCATCATCAGAATCTTCATCAATTTCATATTCAGTGATAGAAGTCTTGTAGTTGGTTCTTAATGGGGAAGGAGCAAATTCGACGGATTTTTGTTTTCTGATGTTTTCATATTCTTTGGTTCTTCTGGTGGTTTCATCACTGATGTAATCCATGATGTTATCCAACATATTAGCTTGAACCACCAAGTTTCTTAAGGAGGATTTGGGGGATTGAGCTTCTTTGGTTAATTTGCTTCTAACCTTGCTAGCTAAGATATAAGTTTGAGCAAATGATAACTGCGAACTAGACATTGTTGATTGTGTGTGAGGAAGAATGGGATAGTATTGATTGTTGTTATTAATTGATATAAGAATTTTTTTTAAAAAAAGGTTGGATATAAAATATTTGGAAAATGATGAAATATTTATATTGCGAAAAATGTAGAAATTGACATTTGCGGTTATTGGGGACTGGAAATGTAAGCAAAAAAAAGTTTAATGAGTAATCAATTGGAAATATAAAAATAATGCCGAGCTATTTTTCTAATTTTGTGTAAAAAGTAAAAAGTAAGAGCAATTTCCTGACGTACTTTTTCACTTCCGGTACGGATCTAGAATTAATAAGCCCCAAATGGTTAAGCAAACCATGCATCATGGACTATCAGTATTTGTGTAATACGGAAATGGGAAGACGCACGGTAGAAACAGAAACAACAAAGACAAAGCAAAAAAAGCGGATGGTTATGGTTCTCTATTTCCTATTTCCTTCATTTCTTGTATTACTTCCGAATCTTCTCTCTGTATCTCCTGGCGGGAAGGGCTCATCATCGGCCGAGTGAATTTTCTTATTTTTTTTTTTTAACACACACTTTCACTTTAATTGCTTTGTCATGGATTTTTGTTCCGAATTAACTTTCTCCTTTTCTTTCCTTTCCTTTGCTGTTTATAATCCTTCCGGTTCTTGGTCTTCTCGTTTAGTTCTTCTACGGTTGGTGATAATGCGGGTTCAGTCCATAATTCCATACTCAGTGGAGGGGGGCTTATCTTTTTCTTTAACTCCATCCCCCTTGCTCTATTCCATTCCATTCTATCCTACTCTACCATATTCTATCTCACTATGTACTCTCCTATTTCTTTTTCTTTTTCTTTATTTCTTTAGAGTAAGGCTTTGGAACACGAAGAACATTCCACTATCTCCTTGTTCTTGTTCGTACTGTGGTATATGACAAAGATTTTACTTATTGCGTTTTCTAATTAATTACACACATCTTACTCATGAATTTGCGTTTATCCTTTTCTTTTACTTCCTTTTCACTTCCCTTTCCTACTCTTCTTCTTGCTTCACTCTGTCTCCTGATTGCGTAACTAAGCCTAGACACCTAGACCCACATCAACGCGAAACTACGTAACCATGGCTATTCTTAGCTTGGTAATAGCCCATGGCCCATGGCCCATATCAATATCAATAACCACAGCCATGTCCATATATAGCAACCATTGCTTTTCGTTTTATTCTTTGCTCTTATTGTTTCAATTTACATTGGCATTGAGCATTGCCTTGTCCATTCTTATTCTCCATTCCCATTCAAATCAACTCTTCCCACTCTTCCATTTCTAAACACAATAGAGTAAATTCCAACTCCAATCCGACTCTGGCTAGATTTTTTTTTTTTTAAAAACACATGTTAAGTCCGCGTCATATTGTTTAAACTATTATGACTATTATTTATTTACATTCTCGGATCGGTTTTGACATATAAGATTTCTTTCCCCCCTGGTTACCGTATCCCGTCTACTTCAACTGCACATGAGTCACATGGTTGAGAGAATGCACATTATACATTATACGTTATACATTATCACTGGAATTATCACGGGAATTATCATTAATAGCGAGAAAGTGAGACGAGGAAAGAGAGTGAGGGGCAGAAAAACTGTCGCTCTCAGGGATCCGATATCCGGACTTTTTGACAAATAGCAATGAAACTTGGTAAATCCAGCAAGAATGAAAAATATCGAACGTTTGAAGAACATAGAAGAACGCTTTTTTTATTTATTTATCACGCCAGTGGCTTACTCATGCCATGTTGATAAAAGCCTAAGTTGAACTATCCACCAAATGACTTGCTTCTACTGTAACATCACATATGTAAGCGGATGCAATAAATAGCAACAAACTCAAAATAATCTTCAAAGAAATTATTTCTGGGGTATCGGGAAAAAAACTTGAGTTATCCCCGATGTGGTATTTTTTTTTTTTGTTTGTAAGCAAAATTTGTAATACTTCACTCCGGAGTAAATTAAACTATAAGATTTCTACTGGCAATGTAATAAACTATTTCGGTCTGGAGCCGGGATGGTGGAGAAAAAGAAGGAACAAAAACGAAAAATCGTGACTAACTACAAGTACAACAATAACAACCAGAATGGGAAGACAATGAGGGAGTATATTACGACAGGAATGGTACGATGATGAGTGATTTGTGATAACTTTATTTGAAAACTATCAGATGTTGAAACTATCAGATCAACTGATATACACATATTTCAGGATCAGATGTTTAAGGGCTCTTTGTGTTTTTATTTCCCTCGGAGATGATCATTGATAATGCCTGCATCATATGTTCGTTTCAAGTAAACAAGGGATGATAAAAGTTCTTGATATCAGATATTCCAAATTAAAAAAAAAAAAAAGAACTATCCCCTTTTTGATTTTTGTAGAAGTTTTTCTTCAAATTAGATGCAAAAAAAAACAGATGTACTCCGGTTAAAGGGTTCGGAATTCAAATACCTGGGGAAAATTTTTTTCCGGGATTTCGGATTTGAATGCTTTATTAATATGCACAATGGGTTATTTATATGAGATTACTAATGGGAAATACACAAGAAGGACCCAACTTGACACATGTAGATCTCCTTTTTTTTTTGTTCTTTTTCCCTTCTGTGCCAATATGCCAGACCCAGAGTGGTTTACATAACCATCCATGTGTTCTTCTTTTGGAGAATCCGACTTTGTGGATTGTTAGGGTTATATATGTGTATGTATATGTATATGTAAGATTTTCCGGAAAAATGCGATTTCACATGAAATAATAGAGATGGAATGGCGGAAATATTCATAATTCATAATTCATTAACAATGTATACGTATGTAAGATCTAGCCGTATCATATACAATAGCAATATCCGTATTTTTCGTATTTCCTGTAAAGTAAGTACTGCCATGTAGGGAAATACCAAATTATTAGCCACAACTACGTCATCAACTAATCAAGTAGGATATACAAAATGATAAAAGAATAAGGGACGGATCTGATAAGAATAGAAGCTTTGTTTCCAAAATGAACATCATCCAGGGAGAGAGGGGGTAAAAAAAAAGGAGGATTGGAACAACTGGAATATTCTACCACCGGAATATTTGATTAGACTGACTAACTAATTTATTAGCTAGTCAAGTAAAAGAGTACAAGTAGTTCTAATTGTTTGTCTAGATCACTGAACCTGACTAATTGGAATTCACTAATTATTTGCATACCAATTCTATTGTTTTCTCAATATTCCACATGAGCCGCTTCATGTCTTAGCCTCCTACCCTCTAAAAATCATATTCTATTTGATAAGTTGTTGGCTTAGGATGATAACTCCGGTCAATTGAACCTTCCTTTCTTTCCTTACCCTTCCGTTCAATTCGTACTTTTCATAATGGCTTAAAGGGCTTATCACAATTACTGATTTTTTACTAAATGATATGTAAAACAACCACCTAGATTCTACAACTACACAATCAAACACTTGCGAGTATACCTTCTAAAAGAAGGTGTGGGAAAAAAAAGGGGCTAAAATAAAGGAGGAAAGGGGGGTATTTGGCATATTCACATTAAAAAAAAGGAGGTAGTAAAAGTGGTTTGTGAATTGTGGATTGTTTTGTGTAGTTGGAAATACAAACTATTCACAAAATCCACCTGCATCTCCAGTTCTGCATTTCATATGTTGTACTTTACTATCGAAAGGAGAAAGGATCAACGACGTAATTAAATTACAAATTTGAAAACCCCACATGAAAATGTGGAAAATTGGAGGGTGGATTATTGAGATTTTGGAACCGTTTTGGTTTCTCGTCTTGCTACGATGTATACTCATCTATTTCATGTGAATTATCAGCTTACTTCGAACCGTGGAATCGTGGAATTTCGGAACGATATCGAAATCCCCAAACAACCCGTGCTCAGTTTCTTCTCCTCGTCCTCGTGGCATCATTTCAGTCAAACGTTCTTGTCCACTATTCTTGTTTGTTTGTTTGTTTGTTTGTCTGGAAAGCGGTTTCCGGATGGATAGATAACGATGAATTGTACGAGGCTTTAGTCATTTCTAATTAATTATTCATGGTTTTGAAAGACATCCGAATCAACTTTTCCTTTGTTTTGGTTTGTGGAACTTCAACATTGTGCATAATCAAACATATTTGGTTAGGAATCTCCACCCGATATATTGTATCACTTTGTATCCATAACCATACTTTTTTCTCTCCTTTCTTTTGTCCTCTCCTCTCTTGTGTCCCCGTGGAGGTAAAGATATATTGATTTCCGATTATCTAATCATTAGTGTTTACTAAAAAATTTGCGTTTTTTTGTTTGTTTGGTCGGATATACTCATGCACATAATCATAATTTCTGTGTTCTTGATAAAGGAATTTTATAAGTAGAATCTAGTTATCATTGATCTAAATATAGACATTACATGGTGGCTTATTGACAGAGAACGGAAGGGTGGAAAAAGGAAGGGATGGAAAAATCGAAATCGAGAGAGAAAGTTATCCCGAAAATGCTGATGAGGATTGACGATAACTTGATGGTTTTTTAGAGTTTTTTAATACTGGGAAATGCAATAAACGGCTCTCTTGATGGTTACTTTGTCTTTATCCAAATAATCAGATCTAGAACTTTAATATTTTTTGATAAATATCAATACCGGAATGGAAGAGAATAATGTTTTGTTTGGTCCCTTGATTCCGGATGCAAAAACAGTTGCAAAAAGAAAAACCAAGAACATTTCTGTTGTGGTAGATTACTACCAATTGACTAATATTCGTAGTTCTTGTTTTGTTGTGAGCCACAGTTTTTACTTCTATCCCCTCCCATATTCCCACCCTTTGATCAATATTGGTTGGGAGGTTTAGAGGGAAGAGGTGGGAAAAAGAATGTTATTCGTATACAAATTGTGATTTTGCGTTTCTTGAGATTTCCATGCTACGGGCTATAGCCTCGCCACCACGGTACGAAAAAAAAAAAAATATTCGAAGTGAATCCGACCGATCAGTAATGCTTTACTAAGAATACAAAACTAAAAACTAAAAAATCACACTAATTATCTTAAATATGATACCCCCTATTTTCATCTTAAACACCTATTCTTATATATCTCACTTCATTAAAACCAAAACTTGTATGACACGTGTATTGATTATGTAAAAAGCACAGAAATATTTCTTAATAACTTTGGGGGGTTTCGTATTTTGCAATAATTATCAACTGGTGAATTCACCCACTCTTCCAAATCCTCGAATCCCAATATCGAGTGTTTCCGAAAAAAGGGAACCTCCAAGTTCAATAAGAAACTGGCAACTTGCATATGCGAAAAGAAGTTTACTATCGGAAGTAAAAGATTCGGATATGTTGAATGTTTTATAACACATCAAACATCTGCACATATATATCTTTCCTATACCCCAACATTTTCAGCTTTTTCCATTCATGTTCTGTGTAACAGGTAATTTGTGGAATTACACAAACCAAGAACCATTTCCGAATTTAACTTTAGCACACGAAACGTAAAAAAAGGGGAATCAAAGTGGAAACTGGGAAATCGGTTGGAAATGAATTGATTTATTGCCGGTTTGTAAATTCAATTTCTCGCTGCAAATTTCATTTATTTTCCAAAATGAGAATATATTTCAATGTTTCCTACATTTAGATGAAAGTCAGAGTAATTGACTCGGAAGTTGAGTCAAAAAGAAGAGACATGGGTAATCAGTATGAGGATAAACTATTGAACAGCGTTCCTTTACTTCAAAGTTACAAAATTACCTCAAACGAAATCAATCCTGACTTCTTTTCCATTTGTTGTCGTTGCAACTATTCCCCTTAAAATCAAGTAAAATTCCTTTCTATCCCTCACATACTCTATTGTTGCAAATTATTACCTCTCGTTACAAAAACAAAAGCACATATTCTCCTATGAATACTGACATCACCAAACTCTACAAGGCTACATTGAATTTATTGACGCATCCGTTCTTCTCCTCTATATTCCCCCGAATCGATTGCATCAAGAATATGCATAACCAACTCAAGAGAATGACTCTGACCTTTTTCCCTTCGCATTTGCTTATGCCTTTGGAATCCGTTTCCCGGCTTAAAAGTGCAACTACGGGTACGAGTACCCTTAACCCTCCCTATTTCTCCTTTGTATTTTTATTACTTCTAAAGGTACTGCAATACGAGTGATACAAAAGAATAATATTGGCATGACTTGAATTACATGGACCCGATTTCGGGCGAAGAAAACAACAAAGTGCAGGGACAAATTCATGCGAAGAACATAATCGGCCGAACTTGACTGTGACTGGTTACTATTTGCGGATGACGGCTATTTTCCTTTTTTTTCGGAAGGTCGTGCGCCGTGGAGCGATGGCGAAATAAAAAAAAAAGGAGAGGGGAAACGTTTATGTGAAACCTTAAACCCGTGAGCCATACAAACTATATGAAACATAGCACATGGTAAGAAAATATCATCAATTTTTCAAACCTCCACTTCATTGAATTACACAACCAATTTACTCAATTTCGATCAATCACTCTCTTAATGGTAATTCTAACCAACTACACGTTGCCAATTTTCTTTAACTGCAATCATTGCCTGCATACCAAATTTAAGCTTGTGGTGGCCTCGGTCATCTTTAAAGTGTGGAAATATGCTTCTTGTTTTATGTTTGGTTGAATTTTTTTTTCCATATTTTTCACTACATTACTCGTAATACTCTTTGTCTTGGCACGGATTGGTATCTTTCATTGATAATCCCTAAACTAATATATAACAAACTAAAGGAAATCAACTACTTACGAAGGAACTAAACCCATAGATAGAACTAGACCTAAACCTGAACCTGGACCTAGAACTATCCTGCCTCCCAATTACTAATCAATAAATATACTAAACTACAACATCCATATCTCTCATACACACATCACAAAACACAAGCTATATCTTTCTCTCCTTCACTCTTTCAAACAACCTTAGGCTCTGGTTAATTTCTTACTCTTGTAATCTTTAATAGCAGATTTGATAGCATCTTCAGCCAACATAGAACAGTGGAGTTTCACCGGAGGAAGGTTTAATTCTTTAGCAATAGAAGTATTTTTAATTTCCAAGGCTTCGTCAAGGGTCTTACCTTTGATCAATTCGGTGGCATATGAAGAAGAAGCAATGGCGGAACCACAACCAAAAGTTTTAAATCTGGCATTAGTAATGACTCCTGATTCTGGATCAACTTGGATTTGTAATCTCATGACATCCCCACAGGCTGGAGCACCGACCAATCCGGTACCGACACTGACGTCGTCTTTGTTTAACGTTCCCACATTTCTTGGGTTTTCATAATGATCAATGACGTTTTGATGGTATAATCTGGCAGATGTGATGGATAATGTAGGAAGAATGAATCTTGGAAGCAATGATCTGGTTGCTATAGGTATTAATGATCTCTTAGCTGTGGATAAAATTGATCTGGACAACATTATTTGATGAATGATAAGGATGAATAAATAAATAAAATAATAAATGTAGATAAAAAAGATAAAGTAAAAAATGGAAATATGTGAAAAAAAAAAAAAATTGTAGCTGGAGTGTGGGAATAAATAGAGAATTAAACAAAAGTGAAAAGAGTCACTGAAAGAGAGAGTGAGAGAGAGTCAAACAAACAAGCAAGCAAAACCAACATGAATTCGTAATTATGCACGACCCGTAATATAAAAATTTATCTCAAAAATCAAACCCAGTATATTAGATTACTATTGGTGCATGGGTTCCACGTGTTGTTCGTCATCGGAGCCGAAACAATCAAAAGGAAAGTTTAATACCGGCAATATCACTTACGTCACCACTACCACAAATAGCACTACCCCAATATCAACATTAATATCACTTGAATCTCTCTCTCTCTTGTATTTCCATCGATAACAGTTTCCATATCTACTCAATCCTTAATAACTAACTTCTCCAGCTCATACAGTAAACAACATTCCTCAACACAGCACAGCACAGCACAGCCCATCACAATGCGAGAGATAAACAAGACAATACAAGAATCTAAATTACAATTAGCTAAAACACCACGAGGCGGGTTGAACTTACACACAAACTGTTGTTTTCTTTCCCTTTCATTTTTCACAGTACAATCAATCCGATGGCATTGAACACGGAATCGCAAGTTGACGTGACAGTGGGAAGTGGAGATCAAAGTACAGGTGGAGAAAAGCAAAACTGGGCGTTGAAATGCGATATGGTGGAACAACAAAAAGAAACAAAGAGGAGAAATCCAGTCTCCAGCACGGAGTTGTTAGTTTGTTCTTAACCTTAGTATGAATAAGTTTGCTGTTGTAGAGAGTAACCTACATACACACACACACTGACATCATTGCAAGCCTTCTTTTTTTTTGGTTCTCATTAGGGAAAAATCCACAAAATGTATAGAAGAAATCATTTTTTTTATACCTTCTTGTTCATCACCATACTGTGCCCGATTCTGTGTTCCGCTAGCATGCAATAATCCCTCTGAGACCGAGTTGCCGTGCGTACTGTTGGGCCGAGTAATTTGTTAAACAGCTCTTGGCATTTCTTTTATTTCCACGGCAGAACATCACTGCCCAAAAAGAACCACGAAGAAAGTAAATTGACGCACATCCCAAGGAACTGATGCCCAGATGGCAGATATCAGAGCACCAATGACAGAGATTTCGTAAAATAGAATTAAACTTCATCCACACTGTCTAATAATGATTTTTTCTTTGTTTTTCCCTCATCTTCTTAGGCCACTCCACGTCGTTCCATTTCTTTTTTTTTTTTTTTGCTCGCCCTAATTCTCGTCCTACTTCCGCCCCACTCCTATTTCTCGTTCTGTGTTCCGCCGGCTACTTACTACTCCTTGACCAAATAAAAACTCGTGTAATCCCAATCAAAAATACATAACCAACCAAATCCATTCGACAACAACAATAACAACAATAACAACAACAGCAACGACAACTACATATTACTATCTACTACATTCTTTCTAAGACTACATCAACAAAACCCCCTTTCTTCCATCTTCACTACCGGTGGTTTGTTAATTTTATATTTACATATAACCATCACTAACCATCTTGGAGTATGTCTAGTCAACAAAATGACAGCACCTCAACAGCCACGGGCACAGCGAATAAATCAACTACGGGAACTGGTGCTACAGGAGTAGACAAACCAACAAACCCCCATCAAGTGATTCCTCCAGAGTCCGAAGATATCAGCACCGGTGTTTCTAATGGTGATGTCGACTGGTTATTCAGAGGCAAGTCGAAGAAATTGGTCAAAAAAATGGCAACAGACAAGTCAGACAAGACTCCAAAGAATGACGTTAAGAAGGATACAGAGACTACAGCTGGTAAAGAATCAACTAAGCAATCTCAATCAACAACCACAACAACATCAACAGAAAAGCCTCCTGCCCTGAAACCGAAAGTTGAAGTCCATACCAATGGCAAACCAACGCAGCCGCCTGTGGTGTCACCTGCTGCAACAACAACAACAATAACCAAACCATCTGTGCCACAAACTCAACAACAGCCACCTTCACAACCACCTGCACAGCAACAACCTATGAGTCCTATTACTCCGACACAGAAACAACCTGAGAAGGTATCCAAGTTGAACAAATTGAGAATTGGCCGTTCCAGATCTGCCTCTGCTTCAGCAGTTACACCCTCAACAAATACGGAACCAAGAATTGCACCTAAGAGAAGGGAGAGTTTAAATTTTGTTCCTCCGTCACTAACTAGCGATTTGGCATATGACGACCCGGATGCTGCAGTCTTGCGGTCGCAAAGTACAACCAACAGTGCAAGCACTTCCAACCCAACATCTACATCTACATCACCTGGTGTGTCTCGTTCTAATAGTAAAAAAGGTTTGTTCAGTTCATTATCATCTAAATTCAGATCACTGTCGCTGAAACCTGCTCCAGCCAATATCAATGTCAATTCGGTTCAATCGCAAGCAAACAGTAATAGTCACCACCATCATCTTCATCTTCATCCACAGCAAGGAAATTCAAACCTCGTTGGCTCTGCAACTAAGGGCCACAAGGATAACGATGATTTGATCTCACAGACAAAGACTGTACCTGTAGGAATGGGCATACCTATAAAGCATAAACCACTGACTGGTAGAGTAGGATCCGACAACCTGATATTTAAAGAGTCTTATCACGATCCACTGGACCATCATCATGCACAACACTCATCCGCCAGTTCATCGCCATTGGAAGGAGGTGGATTACGATTTTTCAAAAGACGTGGTTCATCCGTCACAGTTGCAAACACAACGGTACCAAGAATGGTTTTAAACAAAAACCCAAATCGTGAGAAAGTTACCCTTGAAGATTTGAAAGATCTTAGATTGAGACGTGTGGCATTTGCAGTTGATAAACTCGAACATGACCCTCAACAACAAATCCCAGCAAGAAGACCTAGACGTGGTAATGTTTTGATTCCTCAGGATATCAATGCCCCAATTCCTAGATTGAATCTTGGTATATCAGTTGAGAAAAAAGATGCCGATTCAGCACATGGTCATCATAAAGACGTCCAATATTCAGAGAAAGAGATCGCGATGGCAGAAGAGGCACAACGTAAGGCTATAATCGAAGCTGAAAAACATGCACAAGAAGCACATAGACAGGCTAAAAAAATTGCCCAAGAAGTTTCATCGTTTAAAACTCATAAATTTGGTTCCATTAAAGAAGATGAATCTGATGGTGATAGTAACGAGGAAGATAAAGATACACTTGTTAACCAACATGTGGCCAATGATGTTTCTGTTGATGGTCCATTGCATGTACATGAACAACATTTTGGAGATGAAATTGATCCTGAAGATGGATCCATTACATTAGAAACCATCTATACTAGATGTTGCCATTTGAGAGAAATTTTGCCCATCCCAGCTACATTAAGACAATTGAAGAATAAAACAGCACCTTTGGAAGTGTTAAAAATGTTGAATCCTAAACCAACATTAATTGATGTCTTATCATTCAGTGACTTCATTGCCATTACTCCAATCAACACAGTCATCTTTGATAATGTCACCATGACTACCGAAATGTTGAAGAATTTCTTAGGTTCTTTGATTTACAACAAACAATTGGAGAAATTGTCATTAAGAAATGTTGCTATTGATGGATTGGGCTGGAAATATTTGTGTAAATTTTTGGCAAAAAATAAAACCATCAAAAAATTGGATATTTCACAACAAAGAATCAAGCCAGACACTCCAGAAGCATCTATTCGTTGTAACATGAATTGGGAATTGTTTATCCAGTCCTTGAATTTACGTGGAGGCATTGAGGAGTTGGTCATCAATGGTTGTAAATTGTCTGACGACATTTTTGAAAAGCTAATCAACCAAGCAGTGAAAATTTCGACTTATAGATTGGGAATTGCAGGAGTTGAATTGAATGTCAAAAAGGCGGATATTGTGGCTGATTGGTTGACGGATCCAAATTCAAAATGTGTTGGGGTTGATATTGCGTTCAATGATTTGAGCAAAGGTCAATTACAACCATTTATTAGGGCATTCAAGAAAGGGGTTTCGCAATTGAAATTTTTCAGTTTGAATTCTACCGATTTACTGAATGTTGAAGAAACCACCGAGTTGATCAAATCCATGGTCAATGTCAAGACGTTACGATTTTTGGATTTGAGTTCAATTCCAGATATTTTCCCCGCGATAATCTCTAGTCTTGCGAAATATTTACCAATGTATTCCAATTTGAGAAGAATCCATTTTGATCTTAATGAATTATCGGAACAATCAATTGGAATGATTGCAGGGGTTTTGGTTAAAATTCCTCATTTGGTGCATGTTTCATTGTTAGGAAATCGAAATTTGACCAATAGTTCAGCCGGGGCATTGTATTCTGCTGTGAAACATTCAGCGACGTTGTTTGCATTGGATTTGGATTATGATTTGATATCCGACGAATTATCCCAGCGTATTGCATTTTACTTGATGAGAAATATGGACCGTTCCTTGAAACCAGAATATCAACTTGAAAACACCACTGCTCAGCCAGAGGAATTAATGTTTGATGGATCGTTGTTGATGCAAACTGCTGAAAAAATGTTGGTCGAGACCGATAAAGGTGGTAAACAAGACATTAAGATGCAAAAAATCATTTCAGAGACAATTTTAGAAAGAACTAGAACTATCCGTAAAGACATTCATAAAACTATTGATACTTTATTTGAGAAAAGGAAACAAGGCACTTTGTCATTCGAAGGCAAAGAGAATTTGGTTAGATTCTGTTTGTTAGATTCTTCATTGGAAAAATTGGTGCATATGTATGAAGAACATGCTAGTTTATTGATCACTCCTTCACAATCTACAAATACTATAAATGATGGCAAAAGCGGTGCCAATAGTGGAAGCAATAACGTCGTTAATAACCTCAATAACGTCAACAGTTCCAATAATGTCACCAACGGTAATTCCATGGCAGAGATGTTACTTCCAACAATGAACATTCATGAAAATGCCAGAGAATTAATCACCGCTGGTCCAATTTTATCACCACATGTGAATAGAAAAGGGGAGCAAAGTTCATACTTCATACCAGCTAACAATCAAGATGATAACCATTTAACTCCTCATCAAGTTGTTATTGATTCCACCAATGGTAAGAACATTCCTATTGATAACTCAACTGGCCGTCCAGTGTTGTTACATTCATTAAGTTCTACTTCGGTACATGCAAAAGAACAAGAAATTGAAGAAGGAGAGTTCCATAAATTTGGATTTTATTTACAACAAAGTGGAGAACGACCAACGGAAGAGATTCCAATTTTGAATTCTTTACCTTCAGGCCCAGAATTAAGAAATGCAATTATTGCTGCTAAAGGGGTTGATAATGTTACAGAATTGATTGATAGAATTAATCATCGTGTTAAACTGGATGGTGACAAGGTACAGGAGGAACAGGAGACATTACTACTAGAACAACAAAAGGAACAAAAACAAATACAAGAACAGAAACAAGCAATAAAAGGGAAACATGATAAAAATTTAACAGTTCAAGAAATGGAAGTATCAGACACTGATTCGATTGATTCTGGTGAACATCCAAAAACTGTTGATCCTGTGGTGAATGAGGTTTATGACAAGTTACTAAATGCTGCGGAAAAGGTTAGACTGAATAGAGATATATAATTATTTTAGAGAGATTATACAAATACATTTACATATTATTCATAATAATTGATAAGAAACAACACTTGGTATATTAAAATTAAATTAAACTAATTCTATCTACCTCATATTTATTCTTGAGCAGCTTTGAAGTCAGCAATAGTTTGAGCAATCTTGGCTTGTCTTTCTTCTCTAGTCAATTTAGTTTGTCTGTATTTCTTAGATTCAGCCTTGTATTGTTCCTTGGTGAATTTCTTTTCAGTTGGTTTGAAAGCTGGGTCGGCTCTGATGGCTTCGTGAGCGTTAGCGTAGATTTCTTCGATATCTTCAGAATCGATATCTTCTTCCAAGTAACCCTTGAAAATGGTCTTGAATTTTTCTTCATCATCATCCAACAATTCTTCCATGTATTCAGCAACGTGACCACCGAAGATGTATTTTCTCAATAATTCAGCATCCAATTCTTCAGCTTCGATATCCCAACCTGGGAATCTGTTTGGAGAGTGTGGGACGTACAAACCACCGTCAGAAGCACCTTTCAAGACACCAAAGACTCTGGCACCAGTGGTGGTTCTTTGCAAACCAATGTCCAAGAAGACTTTGAATGGTCTTGGACCATCTTCAACAGCTTCGGTCAATTCGAATTCACCTTCAACTTCTTCAACACCGGTGTAAGTTTCATCCAAACCTAATTTTTGCAAGGCTCTTCTGGCAACCAATAAACCGACAGCATAAGCAGCGGACCAGTTGGTCAAACCGTGTTTAATACCGTATCTTGGCAATTCGTGGGCGTAAGCAGCGGTGAAAACAACATCACCAGTGATTTGAGCACTGACAATTTGAGCAATAATGTCCTTGTTAGTGAATCTAACAACCAATCTGTATTTTGGAGTGTTGTATTTGGCCTTGTGTTGGGTAACCAATCTCTTTCTTTGGTAGTAGTCGGTTTTACCTTCTTGTCTTCTACGGAAAGGAGTTTGGAAACGGGAGTGGTAAGCGGAGGTCTTCAAAGTTTTTTGGAAAGCCATCTTTGACAAATATTCGATGTTGAATTAACGAAGTAAAAAAAAAAAAACAAAAAAAAGAAAGGGAAGAAGTACAAGTAATATGTAGATGAGGGAAAATATTAAGAGTATATTTCGTGCAGCAGTAAAAAAAAAAAATTTTCAGTTTGTGATTGCACACGACCACAAGTACAAAATTTTTCTCCTTCCTCAAAATTCATATATGCAGGACGCGTCGGGTAACCATGAAATGTAACACAATTTATGTATTGCAACTATTTCTTTATCTATTTACACCCAAAAGGAATGGAGATATTTAGCAAATGATTTACCCAAGAATCCATTCACATCAAGAACACTCTTGTTATTCTTAAACAAATAAATTGCCACCATTCCCAATATTCCCACACTATTAACCACCGCTAATCCAATTTTCTTCCACCATTTAGAAACTTTCCATTGTAATTTCATCAACCCATTAGTGGAATGGTAAGCCATGATCCAAATCAAACTACCCAAAGCAAAAGTATTCCACAAGGGATGCTTCAAATTCAACACATAAGTGATATATTCCAAATTAATTAAAGAACTATCACCTTCAATAACCCATGGGATGTAGCGAAATTTATAAAAATGGTAAAGTGCAAATGGGATTAATAAATATCCAGAAAATTGTAATGGGGTAAGGGAGAAATATTTCACGGTGAAGGATTTCCTATATCCGAGTCCAAATAAATTTGCCATTCCTCCAAAGCCAATCTCATCATCATGATCAGAAATCTTCCCAATTTGATGTCTTTGATATTCCTTCAAACTCTTATCCCCCCCTGTCTTTTTAGATGTCTTATGATTATTATTGAAAAACTTCTTGTACAATCGCATTCCAATTCCTGATATTAAATGACAAGAAACCGCACCAATGATACAGGTCGATTCATAAAATGGAATACCCTGATAAATTGCCTTGGCCATGGCAAATATTTCTTCTTTAATAGAAGTATCAATGGGTAAAATAGGCACAATTATCACTGATGTTACATGGATGCCTAAAAAGGAAACAAATGAATATGCACTGTATTTCTGTATTTTAACCAATGTAGGTATGATCCAATTGGATCTTGATTTCTTATGATCTTCATCGTCATCCACAATATCATTGTTGGTGGGGGTTGAGGTGGTAAGGTAGTCGAGATCCTCTAGGGTTTCTAATGGCATGGGCATTACTTTCGTTAGGTCTTCTTCGTTGTGTTCGGTAGCAGATGACATGTCGGTGGTTGTGGAGGAGATATTCTTGCTTTGGTAATGGTATTGATGTAATTGGTTCGTTCAACTTAGTGGAGATTTTTTTTCTTTTTTTGGCGTTTGGGAACGTTGGCTTATTTCGTGACAGTTAGTGAGCGCAGGGCATAACCGTGGGTTCTGTGATTCATATTCTGAGTTGTTTTCTTTTGCAACTTTAAATAACCAAACCAACAATGATTTATATATATATATATATTCTAAAACCGGCTCTATACACCCAATCTATTTCTTCACACATCAAGCAACAGATTTTTCAATTTGTTTAATCAAGTCAATCACCGACTCATCCAACGATCTCAACTCAAATCCAATCAATTTCTTTGAATTCTCATCTTTGGGTCTCACAAATTCCTTCTCATCAACTGGATGTGGGGTAGGCAATTGATGTTTCAAATGTGGGAAATTATCAATTATAACCTTGATCATATTATCGTTTGTTACTTTATTACTTTCCAACAACACCCTTTGACCAGCAAATTCCCCTCCTTTATCGTCAACGGCTATGACATGTACTTTGGCAACATCTCGAACATCAACAGCACCACAGGCAAATGGTGGAATTGGATCATCTTTCTGTAATTTTAACAACCCACCCACCATGGCTGAAGTAGAAGGTTGTGAATCTTTGGTGATTCCAGAATCAAATTTAGCAGGACCAATAAGTAAAGTAGGAGCAATAGCAACTAATTCAAACTTACCCTTGTTCCCTTTCTCACTAACAATCTTCCATGCCTCTTCTTCGGCCAATTTCTTTGCTGTGAAATATGCCATGGTACCATTTATTTTCCCTAATTCATAAGTCAAAGGAGCCCAATCAGTTTCACCATATTCTTGATCATAACTAAAAGCCTTATCTGGAGCCACCATGGATGCCAGAGAAGAAGTTATGATCACACGTTTGATATGGGTACCATGATCGATGATGCTTTGGAAAATGTTCTTGATGATGTTGATTGATGGATCTAAGATTTCTTTAGCATAATCTTCAGCATGGAACTTAACTATACTGGCTATATTTATAAATGTGGTCGCTTCTGGATGGTTATCTAATATGGAGTCAAACGCATGGGGTTTGTCAAGTTCGGCAACGATTTCAAATGATAAGTTAGATGGAGATAATGAGGTGGAGAATAATTTGGCGAGTTTGTCTTGAGATTCTTTGGTTCTTACAATTGCTATCACTTTATGATTTGTGGATAATAATTCACCAACGATATGTTGACCAAGATATCCACTAGCTCCAGTTACTATAACCGACATGATTAATTAATTAACAACAACTTGCCAAAGAACGATTATAAAACCTGATTGGGAAATACAAAAGATGAAGCAATGCCATGGGAAATGAGAAATGGGAAATGAGAAATGGCCAATCATTTATAAATCAATTCCACGTTGGTTCGGGTTATTCTCGTTGCTGAATCATAACCTTGCAGATGTATTTGATTTTTGTTTTTGTGGAATATTTTACAAGAAACAAGTAATGATGCATATTTTACATATTTTTGACATTCCGTCAATCAAACTAACACAAATGCCACCAATAACAACTTATTAACTCCATCTACTTCACCGTTCTATTTACATGGTTTGGTTAAACATCACTTTATACCAGTGCCTTTCATTAAACGGGTATATAAATGACCTGCATCCTGGATTTTATTTTTTGCACCGGTGTCAAGAAAGGCAGTAGTTAATGGTTACAGTCTTTCTGTATTGTTCAAACAATTTTTAGAGAAACAGACTGGGACCAAACTATTCCGATCCATTAATGATAGCACACGATGTTGCGTGCTGGAGCACCCGGTCTCAAAACTAACCTTTTGTAGGGTATAAATATTGTAATATACAAAACATTGTACAGCCTACTCCAACCACGTCAGAACTCGTTCCATTGCAAGTGCGTGCTTCAACATGTTTGTCCAGTTGAGTGCCATCATCGCACTGAACATCTACCGGGAAGATGACTTGCCGTTGTACCATCGTGGGAACATGCAGTTGTTCGCACTTACCATCATCTTGATACCGATCTTGTTGTTGACCAAGGGCTACTATGTTTGGCAGAACCACAGAAGAGACACCGTTTGGAATGCCATGCTGGAGGAGGAGAAAGAAGACTACAGGAACAACACCAGGGACGAAGGCTCCCAGAGATTGGATTTCCGGTTTGCCCACTGAGTGCAAGTGCAGCTGTGTTTGATTTTATTGTGTTTTAGAGTTTAGAACGTTGTAGCGTGAACATATATATATATATATGAGATACAACTGTGCGTTACCCTTGTATTCACTTCTCATAGCTCTTGGTGTTGTATTGGTTATTTGCACTGTAGTTTGTGTTCTTGCTTGTGTAGAATACTCTATGGGAAAATCAACCAGTGTTTCTAGTTCTCTTCGCATTGTAGTAGTAAGTAATAGCCATTGATAAACCTGTTATCTGGCTTCAGTATTGACACATCACACCATCCATTTATTGCTGCCGGCACGGATAATTCTGACAATCCAGTATGAAAGTATTGGCGGAACTGGTGCAGAGACAGATAAAAAAACCCACACTAATTAGAACGAGACTAAAAATGTTAGTTGCAAAAAGAACAAAAATGCACCTAACTGTGAGAAAGATACACAACAACGAAACCACAACAAATTCCCTCCAAAAAAAAATTACTTTTTTAGAACACTTTTGCTTTCTTCTTTCTTGTGTTTCCATCAACAATCGTATCAATCCATCGTAACAACTACAGTATATATCGTTTCATCCATTAACAGAAGCTCCTATTGTTCTATTTTATCCCATTAATAAACTAGCTGCCAACAAGTTCGAGTCCCATAATACAATCATTCCATTCAATTAACACATCAACATTAAGCTTAATGGACTCATCAATCTAGTTAGTGAACAGTCGGGTGAATCAATCATATCAAGTTAATGAGCAAATGAACAAATCAACCTACTTAATTCTGTCGACCTTTCAGATGAGTATTCTACCCATATAGATAACACATATTCAGTTCCAATACTAACATAACTTCCCTACAGCAGGAAAAGTGCCTAGTCACCACTTCTTTCCTTCCCTTTTCCATCTAGAAGGCCGTCCACGGGATTATTGAAGCTTACAATGAGGACCACAGGCAACTGGGGCAAGGCCGGAGGGTTGACTACCCTCCAAAAGTCCCAAAAAATTGGGCATTTGAGTCCACGCAGGGGAACCTCTGTCAAAATTTTTTTGATATGGGGGTAAAAATTTTTTTAATTGAGTCCACGCAGGGGAACCCCTGTCAAAATTTTTATTTTGGTCACATATACAAATAGGGTCCAAATAGACGTTTTGAGTGAGACAAACCTACCATTTGTCCTCTAGAATGAACATCTGATTCAATGGCTTCAATTTAACTCCAATACAAGGCATATTGTGAAGATTTCGCACCCTTTGTCAAAAAGCTATACACTTGGTTTAAGGTGTCAGTGTATGGGTGAGGACGGCTCAAGGTACAGACTTACTACTCCATCCAGTCTTCTATTGTGTGATGCATAACATCCTGGATAAGTCGACCATATCCACATGGGTTAATACGATCATCCCATTTCAATTCTAGCGTTGTTCGTCATTTGGAAAATTGTTGTCCTACATAGGACATAGAGCAACAGATGGATGGCCTATTATTAATGGAACGTCGTCTTTCGGCAGTTCTGATTGCGCCACCCACTTTTGGTTTGCTGACTTGATTAGCTATATGAAAGGCTCATTGTTGTTTGTTAGTTACTGTTCTGGGGTCACTTCAAGATTAGGTGAGAATGGATGCGCCAATGACTATTACTTTATGTATATCGTTAATTGAGGTGAATGTAGAGATATAGATAACCGTTGATTGGAGGTGGATTCTCCATATATCCGCTGAAGTTCCTAGTGCCACATGGTCACTTCATAATAGAGAGATTATATAAGAGGAAGATATTGATAAGCATATATATACGTGGTTGAAACATTTATTGATATTAATTACACAAATTCTTTACTGTAGTTGACCTCTCACGAGCTATACATATTTTTCAATTTTTCAATTTCTTTCTTATTTTCTTTTTCCAAAACTGATAAATTCCTATATTGGAAAGATCCAAATTCACTAGGATCAACCAATTTACTACCTCTTCTTTCTCTTTTGGAACTACCTCCAATGCCACTTACAAGACCTGCAACACTATTGGCTCCCGTACTTCCACCAGTAGTAGTACCACCACCGGTTGTAGTTCCACCACCAGTTGTGCTACTGGTTCCACCGATGGACGAGCTACGTGTATCTGATTCGATAGCATCTTCATCATCAACGGGTAATTTACTCTTTAATGCTCCTCTATCATCATGATAATTTATATCACTTTCCGGTTTAAATGGCGGAGATTCGGTGAATAATGTATCCCAATCGACTTCACCTTTGAAAAATTCATGATTCTTAATTTCTTTAGCACCACCGTTAAATCCCAATCGTTCTTGTGGGTTCAATACCAACAACTTTTGAATTAAATCTTTCGCTAATGATAAATCTTCCTCAGTACTTTCGGGCCATTCAATAGAACATTGTAAAATATTCTCAAATATCTTTGTAGGAGTGTCACCATGAAACGGCGTGAACCCATATATCATTTCATACATAATCACTCCAACTGACCACCAATCACTGGCTTGACTCTGTCCTTCACCTTGAATGGTTTCTGGTGCCAAGTAATCTGGTGTACCAACAAATTTAATCACATTTTTCTGCCCTTCTTCTTCTTCAGGGTTATACAATGCATAATTAGTGGTAGATATCTGATCATCGTCCAATATTGCAAATGATGACTCAGATGCTGTTCGCGGAATAATCGGCTTTAATATTGGTGAATCAAATCCACTTGATCCCGATCGGCTACGCAATTTGGCAAATGATTTTTGTTGTGGTGGTGTCGATGCGAATGAAGATTCAAGAAATGCCAATGTTGGTGAACCACATGATTGCGGTGATGGAGGGATGGTTAATGGTTGTTGTAATTGTAATTGTTGTTGGGATGTGGTGGTACTAGAAGAAGTCGGCGTGTGTTGAGTAGGAGTTTTTGGGAATTCTAAACTTGGTGATAATGTGAATGGAGTAATGGAATTGGTTCTCTTGTGATGTGATTCTTCGATCATACTTCTAAACAATTCAATGCCTTGTTCATTAGTACTGCTTTTCCTATGTTGTTGGGTTCTTTGTCTTCCAACAACACCCAATCTTGATAATCCAAAATCTGTCAACTTTAAATGTCCATTTTGATCAATTAAAATATTATCTGGTTTCAAATCTCGATGAATGATTCCTCTACTATGCAAGTCTTCAACACAAACAATAATCTCTGCGATGTATCGTCTTGTCCAATCAACTCCCAACACGCCAAGATTCTTGATCAAAGACGCACAATCACCACCATTCAAATATTCCATAACAATATATAAGTAATCGCGAGACTGGAAACTACTGTACAATTGTGCCACATAAGGAGAATCAGATTGTCTCATCATAACTGCTCTTTCCGATTTAACATTCAACACTTGATTTTTGGCAACCATATCTCGTTTCTTCAACACTTTAATCGCCACAAAATCTCCAGTTAGTTTTCTCTTTGCAAGAAACACCGACCCAAATGCTCCTTTACTAATTGGTTTAACAACTTCATAGTCTTTGATACCTCCAGTACTTTTGCTTTGTGGTTGAGCAGAAACTAATAATGGTGACATTGGTGGTTGTTGCTTCATAGTAGCGCTTTTCAGACTTGAGCTTGCAGATGATTGATGTGATAAATGGGTATTCAATGATAAATGAGTAATTTTCTTTTCTGTGTCGTCAGCATGTAATGTACTAGTGATGAAAGGAGACGAACCAGGCGTTTCCAAGGTATTTTTCTGCAATGTTGTCAAATTGGTTTTTTCAACATACATAGGAGCAGGTGACAAATGGCGTCTTGGAGATGAATATTGTGAGTTACTTTCTGATGATCGTTTCGAAAGGTCTAGGTTCTGCATAGACTCAAGCAAGTCTCGTGAAGAATTGCTGGTGGCTGTGGGTATTGGGATGCCACCAGAAGATGCCCTAGGTGTTGACGAATTGGATCCTGATCTATTCAATGGTAACGAGGAAAATGATGAATTGAACGATTTGTTGTTGTTGTTGTTGCTGTTGTTAGTTTGATTGGTGCTGCTGCTGTCCTTTAGGAGAAAGTCCTTAGGGGTAACGGCGTTTTCAAGACCCAACAAGTTTGGGCTACCACTCGCAGTTGGACTCCGGCTACTTCTTCGAGGTTTCGGTGCTTGTAATGTAGGAGCAACGGTAATAGGTTCTCCTAATGCCAGTTCTTCTGATTCTGAAATATCCAAAGAACTATCTCTTCCAAGTGGAGTACATTCGCGGGAATTTAATATGGTTTGAATCTTGATTCTTTCTACAGTTTCTCGAACTGTTTTCAATACCAACGTATCAACTTCTTGTTTGATTTTTTCCAGGTATTGTAGAATTGAAACCAATCGGGAAAGGGTGTCCAACTTATCAGCTATAAGTTGTTGAGTATCTTCAATGATTTGCTTTAACGCTAGGTCAGAAGTTTCAAGGACATTGGGATTCATAACTGAGTTCAATGCCTTTTCAGATGCAGGGGAAAATGCTAAGACATTATCATCGTTGTTTGAAGGAGGATTAATCAACAATGCTTCATCACACAATTCAACCACTCTTTGCAATATGCCAAAGGGAAATTTTTTGGAATACATTAAAGACTTGTTTTTAGCCTGGAAATTTTTGGTTAAAACCTTGTTGGCTAGTTTGGGCGAAGGGAAATCCAATGAGTTGGGTAACGGTATTCCCTTATATTCCATAAGTATATGTGATGACAGTCCACTACTATCTTCCGATGAACTTGATGAATTTGTTGATATAATGGATGATGGAGAAGACGATGCAATATGGGATTGGTTTGTTAGCAATTGTGGCGGAGTGCTCAGTCCCAGGATCAGTGGCGACGGCAGTAATTGGCCGGATATAGCTATGCTTTCAGATATCCGTATAATTAAATCTCTTTGTTCACTAATGGCATCATGAAATTGTTGTAGATCTTCACCTGCTCGGTGCTCTAAAATACAAATATCGGAATGCTTTTCAATAAACCATGCTGGGAAATAAGTTTCACAGATACGACACAATACTGTTTTAGGTGGTGGTACGCTATCTTCGTCAATGATACCCTGGTTCTTAAGACTTACTAAATATCCTTCAAATATCTCGGCACCAAAACCTAGCAAGTCGATCAACGATGGTGGCAAGGTTAAATCCAAGTCTATTTGAACAAATGGCCTGATTGTCCACATCGAATGTGTTGGTAATTGTGTCTTTGCGTCATGTATTAGAATTCCTTCGGCTTCCAATTCTATTACATCACCATCGTTTGATATTTCTGACGATAAAGTACTTGAAGTGTCACTATAATTATTGTCGTCATTTGCTTCTGATTCCTTGTCTTCTCCTTTTGCTTTTGCTTCCAATTCTGGCGTGGAATGAAGATAGTCGTTCAACTGGGTAAAGTCTACCACCGAGTTATGCGGAGTAAGGTATTTAGGTTTTTCAATCACATCCGACCCATCATCATCGTCATCATTAGTATCAATATTGTCTTTATCATCATCATCTTGGCTGCCGATAACTGAGCGACTTAACGATTTTTGTCGCCGTATATGATTTGTAGCTGTTATGAACTTAACCTTATAACTGCAATCTTCTTTGATCATGGCATCAATGGCAGTGTTGAAAACCTGAACGTCTTCGTTATTATTAGCAATAATGATCTTGGAAATATGTCGATTTCGAATCTTCCTAATCTGGGTACCCACAACGTGTTCCCAATTTTTACTTAAATAACGGACATTGCCATCCAAATCCAATTCCATAACAATAGTAGGATTGTTTGTTGAAGCCAATCTCGAACTTGCTTTCTCGTCCAGTGTACTTGTGGTTGGTGTGTTACGCGACGACGAAGTGGAAATTGAAATTTGATTCTTCATGTATGAACTCACAGGCATGTGTTGTATTACTGTTGGGCCAGGTCTTTGTTCTAATCTTTCTTGTATCGTTTGTTGTAATGGGGTCTGTTCCAGTTCCAGTCCTTTCAGTTGCGACTCTGTTTCACATGGTGATATTGACCGATCGGAAAAGGTATGATGGTGTAAATCTGGTTTCCCAAAAATGGAGTTATCAAACAACGAATCGTTGTCGTCTTCAATGGGTGTTTTTATTTCGGGGATATTCGACATAATGAATGTGGAGAACTAAAAACAAAAAAAAAATGAGTGAATTGTGGATAGTTGTAATGGCAATAAATCCAAGTCCCTGGGTGTGTAATGTGTATGTGTACGTGGTTGACTAATAAATACAATAAATAAACTAAAAATAAATAAATGGGATTACTCCACAGGGAAAGATGATCTTAGTAGTGTGTAATGGAAGGAGAGATCTGGAAATAGTAGTATAGTTGTGCTGTGCTGTGGGGTGGGGTGGTGTGTTAAGTGATTAAGTTAAGTTGAGTTAAGTTTAGTTGAGTTAAGTGTTGATTTATTAAAAGGGAGAAACAATTCCCGTGAATTGGTGATAATTGGTGATAATTGGTGGAAATTGGGTGATGAGAAGAGATACGATGATGAGTTTAGTTTATCTGTTTTGTATAATTTTACCTTTTCGGTTTTTGTTCTCTCTGTATTTTTTGTCTACTGTATTTTGTATTTCTCTTCTTCGTAGTTTCACAGTTTGTCTTGTTGGACACCCAAAGAATAATGTATAGGAAGATGAAGATGAAGATAATTTATGTGTGGCTCACCCAGTTGGTTGATATATATTCGAAAGTGGTGGTAGTTTTCGTAGTATTCAAAGTATATACCATTCAACAAATCTCCTCAGTAATTTCTCAGTTCTTTGTGTGTCTCCTATTCTTGTCTCACTGTTCAGTGGTATCTTTTTTTTTTTTTTCCGTCATTGTTTGCTGTTTCTCCTTTTCCTTTTTCCATTTTTTTATGGCTTTGCTCTTCGCCCTACTGCCGCCGTGCTTGCGCTTGGGATGATCCAAATCTGTACAGAGTCCGCCTCAGAATGCGTCGCACACTCAGAAAACTATCGTACCATAATGCCACCCACCCTCATACAGATCATCGTCCATATGATTTTTTTTTTTTGGCCTCCTTCCTCTGCCCCGTGCGCTCCCCGGTTCTTACACCCGAAGGGAAAGTGTAACCATCGCACCAACGCAATGTAACATCACCAATCTACGTCCAATTTACACACGAAGCGCGCCACGTGATAACTAATATCAAAATGAAATGAAATGAACTGTGAATTAAATGGAACTGGATACTATAATACTACAGATATACAAAAATCTAACATCTTAAACTAAATTGGAAATAAAAGCAGAATAAAATAATAAAAATAAAAAAAACAAATCAATCATTCTTTTGGGTGGATGGAAGGTGGATGTAACAATTGTACTGTAATATATATATATATATATGTGAACATCGTGAATAATGGTTGGTTGGTTAGTTAGTTAATCATTGGTAATGATCAAGAACTCCAATGCCAATCATCTAGACTTCTTTTCTTGATGCTTTCCAACAAATCTTCATTCTTCTTTTCTTGTTCTTTCAAAAGAATGGATTTAAGTATCTTGTTTTCCATTTCTATACTCTTCAATTTCTTTTCTAAAACAGATACTTTTTCTTCCAATTCTTTGGAGCGTTGTATTAGTTCCTGTTCCTTCAATTTCTTCTTGATTCTAAATCTGGCACTTGCGGCAGTATTTCTCTTTCTCTTGTCTTCTTGTGCAGCAACGGCAGCTACTGGTAATAATTCATTGTCGGTAATGGTTTCTCTTCTTTCGTATTTAATGGCAGTAGTGGTGGTGTTGCTAGTGGTGGAAGAAAGAGCAGGTGGTTGTGGTGGGGTGATGTTTGTGAATTGGAAATCAGTGAATTGGTTGTCGATTGGTTCTTGTTTTAGTTGGATAGGTTGTTCTTCTTCTATTTGTTGTTGTTGTTGTTCTTGTTGCAAGTGTTGTTTTGGTTTGATTGGGATTTGGTCATTGCCAAAGACATCCAAGGAGAAGAAATCATTGGCAGCTGCTTGGGTGAACAAGTCCAACTCGTGTTGGTCTATTTGTGGTGAGATTGAGTCGGTGGTGTTGCCGAAGTCGATGTTTAAGTTCTGCAAATAGTCAAAGTTCATTTGGTTGTAAGATTGGTTGTAAAAATGAAAATTGGTCGTAAGATTTGATATTGGTGTGTTGTAAAAAAAAAAAGGGAAAGGGAAATAAAGGGGAAGAGAAAACGAGGGAAGCAATGATTTATATTGTCTTATGGAATTCTTAGTATTATGTAATAAAAAAAAATTTTTTTTCTGTTGCATTTGGATCTATTGCTTACTTAATTAAGAAAGAAGGCGAACGTTGCCTCAAATTTCTGACTCAGAATTTTAGTTACTTTATATGCAGGTTTTTGATTCCCAACACTTTTTCCTCATCATCATCATCAACATAAACTGATCATAGTAACAGCATAATATCATCTGCTACTTCTACTACCAGAATATTACTTCTTTTCTTGTTGTTTGGTGTTCGCTTTATAGCGTTTTGAAGTTTTCGGAGTCTTTGGAATTTTGAGTCATTGGGATATTTCCGTAGCGCAAAGAGAAGTCAAACAAAAAGCAACCTCATTTTTTATCTTGGCCAATCACATCACGTTCACGCATTTTGATCACGTTTCTTACAGTCTCTTAATGGAAAATGTTTCCGTATTGTTCTGTGTCATTCCCTCTGCTTTGTACCATTGTTCTTCTAATTACATTTGATTTTGATGTGATTTCGGAAGGAGAGTTAAGGAGTAGGTGGTACATGAACGGGAGTATAATTCTAACAGTTGTCATGACACAACTAACACACACCAGCTCCACCCTTCCTACATTCTCTTACCCTTTCTTTCCTCCCCCCTTCTACTCCTATTTAGCGCCCCCTTTCTTGTGTGCTTATGTCCCTCTGTTCTTTGCCCTCCTCTGACCTGAAACGGAGCAACCGCCGATAAAGCGGTACCCTATTTCGGATGTTAGCTGGTTCGGTAATACGCTGTTTCACTTGCGATATGGGATTATTACTAATCACTATTTCTCCTCATCTTTTCATATCTTGATACTCACGTCTACACCCACCATATACGTCATAGACATCAGTAGTGTATTAGTCAGCCTTCCTATACAAATACAGCTATACACATAACAACTTCATATCTCTCTTATAATACCAATTCAATGTCAAAGTCAATAGATTTAATCAACTTATCCATCTCTCCTAAATCTCTATAAGTAGATTTCGATATTTTTTCTTCTTGCTTATTCTTTTCATCGATCAATTCTTGCATGTTCACTTCTTTCAAGGCCTTTTCATTCTCTTGATTGATCAAATCTTGATAAAACATCTTGGTAGCCGTCTTCAATCTTGAAAATGGATCACCTCCATCTGTGGGTTGTTGACTTGATAACGTCTTATTCTTGATTTCTGCTTTTCTAATATTTGTGGAATTCAATTTTCTGTTTCTTTCATTGACCATACTTATAGCAGCTTCTTTGTTTTGAACATTGGTTGACGCTTCATGTTGTAATATTTCTTCAACTTTCTTCAATTCTTGGATAATCTTACTAGCTTTGGTAAAATTACCTTGTTGTTTGGCAATTTTCAACTCATCCATTAAGTTGGTCTTTCGAGTAACGGCATCAACTGCTCGTATACCACCTTTTTCACCATTTATTTCTTTCTTTCTTTCAATCATGGCATTGATATCTTTATCCGTCAATCCTTTTTTGAAAAAGTCACCAATTTCTTCAAACTTATTATTCACATCATCTAATAATTCAATGGTTTCATCTGTTTTCCTTAATTCTTGAATATATCTTTGGTATTCTTGATCTGTGATTGGTGAATTGGAAAAAAAATTAATGGGGAAATCTTTGGTTTGTTTTCTATTTTGACTAACGGTTAAATATATGTCAAATCTTGAATTACCCCATTTATATGTTCGATCCTTTCTTAATCTAACCCCAATGATTTTCACCATACGATAAGAGTCCCTGCCCGTTGATTTGTCAGGTCCAATATTAATTCTACCATATGTATCCACTATGGCATCTTCAAATCCTGGATTAAAACAATACTGTGTAAACGTTCTCCATCCATATGTTATCTTGTTTATATCTTCCAATTTGGCCAATTCGGTGGATTTCTTTTGTTTGGGTTTCTTCACTTTAGATACTCCTCCCCATTGGACTTTTTCTTCATATTCATCAAATTCTTCATCCGATGCAACGCCAATTTCTTCATCTGATTCCTCCTCCTCTTCTTCTTCCGATTCTTCATAATCAAGTTCTCTTCTGTTCTTTTTTCTAGAATGTTGTTCTCTTTGTTTTCTTAATTCATTCAATTTATCCTTTTTCTCAGATTTGATTCCTGTTTTGACTCTGCCAGAGACTCTAGTAGGTTCTTGATACTTGTTAACTTGCTTTTGTTTCTTCATTCTGTCTTGTAAATACTTCTTTTCTCTAAATTTATCCATCTCTTGTTCTCTTTCAAATAATATCTGCTCTCTTTCAACTTCTTCCATATCCTCTAATTCCATTCGATCATCTTCATCTTTATATTTTCCCTCTAATGGATATGGATTAATTAATTCTTCTTCCACTTGTTCCTCATCATCATCTTCCTCCTCCTCCCCTTCTTCTTCTTCTTCTTGATAATCATCTTGTTCCAGAGAGTCTACCTTACGACGTTTCGTCAATACCGTATCATCTTCGTCATCCGACCCCGTGGTAGTTTGTTTTCTTTTGGACAATGGGATTTCTTCTTCGTCATCTTCTGGTGCAGATTCATAGGTGTTATCTTCACCCCCGGCCAATGCCAACAAATCGTCTTCTAAATCTGACATTCTATAATCCTAATATTATATATTGATTGATTGATTGATTGATTGGTTAAACTTATGCGTAAAGTATTACCTTTATGCCGTTGGCTGTACGTTTTTTATTTTTGTTTGTTCGTTGATATTTCGCTCATCAATGATGATCAAAATTCCCACTATGTCGTAAACTCGTGACCAATGTCGGCAAATTAACTAAAATTAATGTCGTAAAAATTAGTCGCGACATAAAATATTGCGACTTTTGTAAAATTAGGGTTTGAGCCCTAGAATTTAGTGTTTGCACGTGATGAATTCTAAAACAAAAAAACTGAATGTCGAGATATAGATATCAACATGGGTTTATGAGAGTAATTAATGGCTCTACATTAGGAAGTTACGTGGGGGATAAGACAATTGTAGATATGACCTCACTAAAATGGTGATTCCTAATTGGCTCAGTGAGGTTCCCGTAATCACATAAGAATCATTTCCCATAAAAAAAAACAATCTATTAAAGAAATGACATGTATTAAAAATAAATTATTGAAATATCACATCATCATGCAACTAAAATTACACTTTTTTTTGGAATGTTGTTGTTTGATTCATCCATTAATTGATCGGTTTTTAATTGATATTGGTTTGTTCATCTTCCCTTTGATCTTCTTCTTTCATTAAATAAATTGTAAGGATAAAAGAAAACTAGCTTAACGTAATCTTCTAGCTTCTCTTTCAGATTCCATCAAACACAAGATATCGTTTTCTCTGACTGGACCTTTAACGTTTCTGACAATGGTTCTGGAAGCATCTTCCAAGAATTCAACTCTGACTTGAGTAACACCACCTCTTGAACCGGTTCTACCTAAGACTTTAATGACTTTAGCTAAAGTGACTGGGGTTTTAGCGTCCTATAAGATAGGCCATGTTAGTATTGTATTCCATAATAGTTGAGTTTTACTTTTGGACGATGTTGGTGGTGAGTTTGTTACATACCATGTTGTATAATGATTTGATTATATGATGGAAAGGAAAAAGAGAAGAAGAGGAAAAGAAAGTAGTAGAAGTTTTATTTGAAAAAAAAATTTGACCAACTGAAAAAAAAAAAAAAATTCCTGCGTGTGAGCGCAGAGAGCGAGAGAGCAAAAAAATCAAACAATATGCAGGATGATCTAACCTGTAAAAAAAACACTGAGGAATTTTTGCAACTTGGAAAAATTACCCAAGTTAGATTGCAAAATTGAACTATAGTATAAGGCAGGGTGTATCCAAACAGATAGTTCTATTCTAATCAGAAACTAAATGGAAGGGTGGACTTGTATATACCAATGCATATACAACCATGTAGATGTCTTTTGAGCGTTTAAGGTCCCCATTATGTAACTGTAAAAGTGGTTTGTCCGTAATCCAGTAAACAAGAACAAGTCTACAAGGTAAGGACGGAGCACCAACAACTTTTGAACAGACTTACCTGTTAAAGTAATACATAATGATCAGGGCATTTGTCGAATCTTTGGATTTATTAGATTTGTTGCGATAAAAAAAAGAAATGTGTTGGATCTTGCTTATTATTGCATGTTTTCGGTAGATTTTTGAATGTAAAAAAAAAAAAAAAATACAACGCAATATTGATAAAAAAGAGTACGCAAAAGAAGAAAGCACTTGCTTTGAATTTGATATGTTTGATTAGGCGTGGACTTATTGTTGATTAGATTATTAATAAAATTATTGAAATGAAAAAACACCCAATGCATGTAACCTTAGCAATAGCATAGGATCAGGGGTCGTAGGTAAGTGAAACAACAGACCGAATAAGTGCCCATCAGGAAGTGAAAGATTACTGTGGGTTGGTTTTTGGCATTAATTACGTTGTGGTAATTTACAATCCCGAAAAGATCGAACAATATCCTTCTATTTTTTGATGTCTCTTTCCCTATCTCCGTCGATCTCCCACTATTCTAAATCAAATAGTCCCCTTTTTCTTTTTTTTTTATCTCTTGCGTGTAATTCATAGGCGAGGATCATCAAAGGGTGGGGTAATGTCGACGGGTATCGGATATTAGCTAGTTTTGTTGTTGGGGGACGCGTGTGATAAAATTAAGCCCTTCGTCCACCGCTCTCTCGCTCGCCCACGCCTTGTTTAGAAATTTCTTGGTGTGCGTTGCTTTGTGATTCGTTTAAACCTTCTTTCTTGCTTTCATTTCCTGGCATTCACGTACATAACCAATAGAACTCAACAAAATTTCGCTTACTAAAGAAAAAGTAGAAAAATCATCCACAGTTTTTTCCCACAAAAATTTAATTTTACACAAGAACTAGAAGTATAGGGAGAGATGAATGTGTCGAACTCATCTCGAACGATTAGAGATTTTGCGTCAAATAAACCAGAATTATTCCCGATAACTCCAGACTCATATTGAATCTGTCGTTTAAGTAAAGATCAATGAAATCTTGTATATATATAGTTTAGGGATAACATCTGACGATAAGAACAATTCGTAAAACTTTTCACTTAAACCTATCTTGTTTTACTTGTATTACGTATATATGTTACATAGAGCTCTAATAGGAACACCACATCCATGCTAATATCCCATACAATGTTCTATTTTTATATCTTTATCTTGTATTATGTATGGAATCAAAGTATGTGATCGCGATGAACTTTCTTTAACTTTCTTTCTTTCACTCTCTCTCTCTGTGCTCTCATTCTCGAAATGAATTGAACCTGTTTTTGTTGATATTGACTTGCTGAAATCATTAATACTCTTTTATTCTTCTTCGATCTAAGCAAAGTTTGATTGGTAGTAGTAAAATCCAAAGGCAGCGACAAAAATACCAACGGCAATCAATGGGAAATTGATACCTGATTCTTCATTCTTGTAATCTTGGGCATGTTTAGCAGTAACAATCTTAGCTCCTTCCAAATTACCAATGTACAATTTTTCCAAGATTTCGTGGGCTTCATCGGAATGACCAATATCGTCAAAGGCTTCGGTGGCATCGCTACCAGCAACATCAAGAACAACTTCTTCACCACCTGGGTGTTCATCGATGTACTTGGAGATGTTGTAAACTTTACCGTTGAGGACAACCCATAAATCGTCGTGGGTGGTGTGTTTGGCAACTTCTTCTGCGGTGTAAACGGTAGTAGTGGTATCGGTATCGGTCATCGTTGTCGTTGTCGTTGTCGTTGTACGGTACTAGATAATGTAGGGAAATCGAATCAATCAAAAGAAAGAAAAATTCAAAAAAAAAAAAAAAAAAAATTTGGGTTTTTTTTGGTTGGGAAATTGTTGTGTGGTTTTATACGATACGCCTTTTTCTACTGATGGTTACATGCAGGATAGTCTATTTTTCACAAGATAGCTCTTGATTTATTTTACCATATGAAGAATAGAAGAAGCACAAGAAGAAGAACAATTCTCTGTCTCCACTATTCACAGTCTTTTTACTTTTAACTACACGTTCCGCATTAGCCTCTTCTCTCTTGTCTCCGTCTTCTTCCCCTCTAGATGTTCCTTAAAGGGTCATCGTCTGTGCATAAATGGTACGATTTTCCTGTCAAGAAGATTTGATAATAAACCAATAGTAAAAACGGTTATTATAATATAACTCTCTTTCTCTTATTGATTCACATTCACATTCACATTCTCACAGTCTCGTAGTCTCTTCCATTTCTCGTGCTTGTGTTATTCTTCGTCCCAACACGTTGATCTCCCTCCCGCCAGAATTCTGCGGCGGTGCACTTTTTCCTTTGGGGCCCTTACTTACCGTCTCCATCGTCTCCGTCGTTGTAGTCGACTATCAGTAACAGAAATAGAAAAATATCCCATCGCATTCTCTGTGAGTCGACGGATAATTTTACCACTTTGGGTAATCAAATCAAGATCGATATACCACATCAGACAAGCCACACGTATACACTTCAATACCTTTATAAGAACATCCCGCTAGTGTCTCATAATTACATTTACAACTCACTCAAAACTAGTGCCTTATCTCCTTTATCTGTCGTACATTTCCCAACTTGCGTACTTGCGTATTTACTTACTTGATCTATATAGCACTCAAATCAAAATCAATACCTTTACTCTTCAATTCTTCTTGTTTCTTCTTTTTGGCTTGCTCAAAATTTTCGACCAATATTTTCCACTCTTTCAAAGATTTTGGCTTATCATGTTTTTCTTTAGCGATTTTTTTCCAAGGAATAACTTTGAATTTCTTATTAGCACCTTTGAATAAATCTTTAAAAGGTTGATCGACCACTTCACATTTAATCAAATGTCCAAATAATAAGTAATTATTCATGGTCTCTGCTGCAATTTTAGCAACTTCAAATGATTGGAATTCTATAAATCCATAATGTTTACTCTTACCGGTTTTCTTATTACGGGATAATTTGATATTGATTATATCACCAAATTGTTTGAAATATGTTTTTAACTCCTTTTCCTGGAATCCTTCCGGTAATCTACCAATATATATGACTCCTGATTTTTTGGATTTTTTATTCTTACTCTTATTTGATTCTTCTTCCTCAGAGGTAGTGATGACTTTATTCACTGAATGTCCAGATTTGCTCTCTTGTTCTTCTCCTTCTTCCTCTTCGTCACTTGATAAACCATTGATTTCTTCATCGTCTTGCTCTTCGTTTTCCTCATCGTCACTTTCTTCAGATAATACATGGTCTTCTTCATCTGCACTTTCTTCATCATCGGATGATGACGGCAATTGTAAATCTTCTTCAATCTCCTCTACTGATTTGTCACTTGAAACTTTTATTTTTTCCACATTTTCAAGGGCTTTCGATATAGATTGTTTTTTGGCCATGATGATGGGGGTAGGTAGTGGTAAGTATACTGATTAGTACAATAGGAGAATCGGCATTGACTTTTTGAAATTTTTTTTTTTTTACCTATACAAGAGAGATGAGATGGACAGACACTCAAAAAAGTCGCGAGGAACAGAAAATGTCTCCTCGTTTGAAGAAGCACGACATATTTGCAAATTTCATTAATAGTAAAGCAATTATGTTAAACTCCTTGTCCACCAATAATTTCAAGACAATCATCAAACGTCAAAGAAACAAGCAAACACATTCAACAAGCTATTTATGACTTAATTGACACGAATGGAATGAGGTACTACTTTTGAAGCACCGCATGGCATCATCGTCTTTTCTTTACATATTATCCTTACAACACCTAGAGTGTCGTGACTGAATGCAAACGCATACTCATAACTACGGTGATTTTGAAGAGGATGACCTCAGCATATTGTGAACTTCCATGAAAGTTGCAAAAAAAATGAGGCAAATACGAAATAGAAGCTGTTGCTTTTTTTTTTATTTTGGAACAGGATAGACGTGCGGGTTGTCGGAATACCGACAATCACACCATTTAGATAAAAGGTGAATTCATTGTATATCATTCTTTATTTTATTAGTTTCTTAGAAATATAGAGTTATTATATTTTTCCGGAAGAAAGAAAATCTCAATTGAGCCACAGCAACCAGCTCAAGAAATTTCTCTATCACCAAACGATCATATTTTCTCTACTGTTTTCGATTTTTGCAACATTGACGTCAAGCAAGAAGCCGATGCTGCAAAGAATGGCATAATTATAGAATTAGGGTGACAAAACAGCGGGAAGGAAAAACAATAGTAGAAGGTGCAAACGAAACGCAGCTGAAGATAATAATATACTGCAAAAGAAATAGTGTTCGCTTACAAAGTTGAATAGTAATCTGGTTGTGGATATGCAGGTAGTCTTATACAACACTTTTACAAATTTATAAACTGAAAATCTAATAGATATCAAACGATCCTAATCAATGATAGTCGACTAATAGTATCCTAAAAGTGGACCATTCATTTTGAGAACAATATTCTGGAGTCTTGGTACCTCGGCATGGGCTCACTGATGTATATCTGTATAGATATTATTTTTTAACGCTATTTTATTAGTACTACAATTAGTATAAATAATAATGCTAGTTGAATAATAATAATAATTAGTCAAACTGTCAAATACTGGTATTCCCCACTTCTATTTTTGGAGATGTTACTTAAACAACATGGGATGCCTATATCCAGAAACACCCCACTAACGATTCCATCAAAACCAATTAAACCAACCTTACATACACACAACTCCAGATTAATTGTTAATTTTTTATTTTTTACAAGCGCCAAAGCACCATTGCGATGTATCGGCTACTACGAATCCTTTTGATTGTAGGAGTGGCAGTAGTGGCAGAAGCAACAACAGAAGACACAGTAATACCACGAAACACAATTTCAACCAATTCAACAGCTTTGCATTTACGAGACATCACCATACCTGAAAACGTCTATTGGTCACTTTTAAACAATCATGCATTTTCATATGATGGAACGTTTCTAATCGAACATGGTGCATCTATGTTTGTTACCAGCAAGACAGCATCAAAGCCTTTGAAAATAGAGGGTGATTTTCCAACAGCAAAGTTAGTTAATAATGGAATGATAGTTTATAATTCCAATACATCGACATGTCCAAGCGATTTCAAACTAAATGGTAATTCATTTGAAAATAACGGGACAATGTTTCTCTGTGCATCTGGGTGTGTTGAGACCACGTATATCAAACTCAAGGCAAAATCATGGCAAAATCATGGGATAATTATCATTTATCGAAATCCAGATGTCAAATTGCATGGGAGTCTTGAATTGGGGCATGAACAAGCTGAACCAATTGCAAATGACGGCCAGATATGTCTTTATAATCATCATTATCTGCAGTTGAACCCAATACTAGGTTCCGGATGTATCACCATTGAAAAATCTTCTCATGTGGAATTAAACCCACTACATACCGCATCAAATCAAATATTCATCCTTGGTAATCCCAATAGTATATTACAAATACTCGATGGAACAGACGGACAAGAAGAAATTTACAAAGTAGCCGGATTTGGCAAGGGCAATATTATTTCCATTACATTGAATTTGCAAAGTAAATCTGAATCGTTATTACCGTGGGAGTATGATCCGAGTTCAGGAATCTTAACCATGAGACATCTTACCATTGTTAAACATTTTGAAATTGGAAATGGATATGATAGGGAGTTTTTCCAAATTGTTTCTTGTGTAAGTAGTAATGACGGACTAGCTTATATGGCACCAGTTCCTGAAAATTCAACCAATGTTCCGGATCATTGCATGCGTTGTGTTTCAGATATACCCATTGCCCCAGGTTCTCAGTCAGAAACGAATACTACCAAATATGAGACAGTGCTAGATGCGATAGAAGCGGTAGCAACTGAAGTGAAGGTTGTTGAACAAAATGACAATGGAGATATCGAGATTCGTTCTAGTT
>JAKTVH010000396.1:26336-40121 GCA_030557105.1 Candida frijolesensis | reverse complement strand
AACTTCTTCTGCATCTTCTTCAACATCTACAGTCAACGACATCGAACGCTATTTCCCATCACTTTACGAATTAATAGATACTTGCATCGAACTAGATTTTTCAAACGATATATTATCTTCCTTCAACACCTACCTCACATCAAGACACTGTTGTGAGAATTTACAATTCATAATAGACATCAACTATTATTCACAAATGAAAGATACTACACGCTTTGAACTACTTAAAAAATGGCAATACATATATGACAAATACTTGACTTTTGATGCTGATTTGGAAATCAATATACCCGCTTGTTTAAAGTCACAATTAAGTATGGTCGAATTACCAAGCTTTGACGTTTTATCCCGATGCAAAAAGCATATTTACGATGATTTGTTGATCAATTTATACAAAGAATTTACCAAGCAATACAGCGATAGCACTACTTATAGACCTTGCTTGTGCAAGAGAAGAACTTCAAGCACGGGACAGATCGAACATCAACAACAACAACAACATCACGACCACCACAGTCACAGTCACAACCACAGTCATAACCGTCATCACAAGCATCATCAAAAGGAACCAGAACATTCCTTACACTCACAATCTCCACAACATCAAAAAAGACAAGGGTTACAACATTCACTTTCGTTAAACATACCACGCAAATCAAACTTCCCAGAGGATAACGTTTGTCCAATAGAAAAAGTCACTCCAATCACATCTCCAATCAGTCTTAAAGAAGAAAGCAATTTACAGCATCAACATCAACATCAACATCACCACCATCATCATAATAAACAATATGGTGGGTATGATTATTATACCATCCCATCTACAGAAAGTTCTTCCGAAGATGATCATTCCGATGGTGTAGCTACAAAGAATAATTCTGCCAATAACTCGAGAAATAATTCCAGAAACAATTCGGCAAATAATTCGAGAAACAATTCAACCAGTTCAAGTTCTAGAGGATCTTCTTCAATTGGTTCAATTATGGATAATTCAGTTCTTTATTTTACCAAAATGAAAAAATTCAAATTTGGTAGAAGATTTAGTAATGACGAATAGACAGATTGTCTACGTCATAATTACGTGATTTTTTTTTTTAATTTCAATTTCAATTTCAGTTTTAACTTATTTATTTATTTATGCTTATTTTGGTTTATGTGTGTTTTATGTTTTATTTATGATGATTAATGGTAATTAGTTTTATGGGTTAATACAGGGTTTATAGAATTATTTAATATAATTAATGATTTCAAAGATAGAATCGTGGATGGGAAATTTGTGGCTTCTTCTTCTCTCTCTTTCGCTCTCTGCCTTGCCAGAATTAACTTTTTTTTTTTTGCCAGATTTTGCAATTCAAGGCTTCACAGTCCTATTTTTGTGACATCAACAAGAATAGTATGTGGAAACGGGTAATTGTTTCCCTTTGGTTACCACTTCACTTTTCTTTTTCTCCGTTTTAGATGGAATGGGATTCCACAGTTTTCCATCTCAACCGTTTTTTATTTATTTTCTTATTCTTCTTGTTACCATTGCACCCCCCCTCTCTCTCCCAGGCAGTGCTCTCAATCAGTGATCTCAGAAAAGCACACCTTGGTTTGGTTGAGGGGAGTGAAAGAAAAGCAATGAAGAAATGCAAATTGAAAAAAAAAAATAAATTCTCCACATACACCACAATCTTTATTCATGTACCTGTACCAAGTCATGTACAAGACAATAAGAACCTAACTTATTTGTTGTCATGTTTTATTCATTTACGGTGATTTTCCCCTTCTTTCTTTCTTTTTTTATTTTTTTTTTTTCATGCTTATTCTCCGCTTTTTCAAGGTCGTGCTAAGGTACCATTTTCGCATACATTACTTAATCTAGCATACTCATATTCCACTGGTATTGCATTCTTCCCCGTCTTGCGTTTCCTCCTTTTCTTTATTCCTTTTTTTTAGGTTACTAAATTTTTTGATGTATCAATTTCATCTCCACAGTTTCATCTTAGATCAAGATTACGTCACACACACACGCAAATAATAATTGCATTATGTAAGCTGATATTCTGGATCCCCGGCTTTTATTTGTAATCAAAAAATACCTTTAATCTCCGCAGTTTCCAAAAATACACACTTTTCTCTCCAATCTTACATTTTCGATATCAACAAAATACAATACTTTATTTCCGTAGATTTCGATTTGTGAAAGTTTCTCCAAGCTTGCAAGGTTGGTACCTCTTATTGACATCAATTCGTGATTATTAACAATAGCAAGCTTTTTTAAACCTAAGGGAAAAACAATACCGTCCAAGTTTATTAAACATGTTTCTTGAAACGTTAATTGCATGAGGTAGTTAGGGAGGAGGCTTGTGCTTATCTCTTGACATAAACAATACTTCAAAGTTAATTTTCTTAACGGATCGGGTAATATCCAATTTGAGGGAATTTCTGATCGACTTGCAATTTCTAACTCTTCTAAACTTGGAGAGAGCGATGATAACAACTCATTACTGCATGCCAATCCAGGATATACATATTCAAATGTTTTTAGAAATGGTGGTAACTGGAAGGTGTGTCCTCTTATCACCGTATTTATGAGAATTAAATGCTTCAAATTCCACAAATTTCGCAAAAAAGTGTCAAGAACATCGCAATTTCTCAACACCAACGTATCCAGAACCTGGGGGATTGGATATCTACTTGGTCTGGTTTCGTCATACACAATCTTAATTGACTCAATTCTTAATATTTCCAAATTGGGTACAATCGCAAGTATACGCCAAAAATTCAGAAGTTGCGAATATTTCTGAACAGACACATCTAATTCCTTTAATTGTTCAAACAACTTTGTGTCGGATACCACACTACTGTTGAGTAATAATGATATCAATTTCAAATACTCAATCGAATCAGGTAAATATTGAAATATTTCATCTGTGATCCAGTTTATTTGCAATCTTTTCAAGTTTTTAAATTTTGCCACCAGTGAGTAATCCATTATTGAAGCGGTATATCTTAGTTCAACCACATTTTGGTACAAATATTCATCTGCATATAACAAACCTTGCAATTCAAATGGAAATTCAAAATCAACGTAGGCCGAAATCTTGACTCTTTTCCAGATATCTAGGTAGTTAAAATGACTTCCTCTCTCATGTAGGTGCTTCTTCGATGTGGTATAGTCCCATGCTCTGGAATGGTTACAGTACTCTTTAGCAAATAATAATTCCTGAGGATAAATCATGTACCTTGTCACAAATTCAATCCATTCTCTAGTGGTAGAGAAAACTGAACAACCATGATAATCTTCATGATACTGAAGCCTGACACCAGCAAGTGCATGTGGTATGATAACCACTGTTCCGCATAGCAATTGCCGCACGTAAGGATATAATAAACCATCATCGTTATTGAAAAACGTAAATTTGTGTAAACAACATTTTGGAAGATGATTGAAGATGATTTGAACTATTTCACTCGGCAATTGACCCACTGAGTTCATAATGATGCTGATCTCGTCATCCATGTGTGTAATTGTGTAAGATCAGATCTGACACACAAAGAAAATAATTATAGGTAGCAAAAAAAAAAAAAAAATGGCAACCACTTGGCAACATCTTGATTCCTTTTTTTTTTGGTTTTCTGATTTTAATTTTGGTGTTAAACTTTTGTTCATGACAATAATCAATTTACCACCCTTGTAGTTGTTATCAACTAGATTGTCTTGTAGGGCAAGGAAGAGATATGTATCTTTGATACAGGAATATATATGAATCTGTTTTCCCCGGAGCATTTTTTTTCCGACATAGGTATAATAAATATCCATAATTATTAAAAATTGGAATTCTAAATAATATTACAGTAGAATAACTGAGGCGCCAATTGCCGCGACAAGAAAGTCATCTCTCTGTCTCTCGTGACTTATCGAATATCAATTTCTACGTTCTTGTCATTTCGAATGTTGTACTGTGGCGGTCGGAAAGGATTTTATTTTTATCAATGTTTCTTCTATTAGAATTATTATTATTATTATTTCAAAATGTGGTTGTATTCCTTTACTAATTTCGGCTTTCAAGACACGTGCCGAGAGCAATTATTTAAAGTACATCCATAGTAAAACTAAGATGACTGGAGTTTCGGTCACTCTGACATGTTACTCATCTGAATATGGATATAGACAATTACGTGGAGAGGATCCAATCATAACTACAACATTAACAGAAAGTGGTAATGAAATATATATAACTATTCTACAAACCATACTATTGTTTGACTAAAATCGATGTGTGGCTTGTAATGGTCCCTAACCATAAAATACGAGATCTACAATCTTTAAATTTTTTTTTACGATACAAAGTGGGGCTGTATTCTAGTAAACGCCTCTATTTCAATTAACCATATTGTGGCTATCAATCGGGATTCTACAAAATTAACAGATGAATCTCAAACTATCATCATTTTGCAATATATTGGGGTAATAACTAATATATACTGTTCTATCATAATACCAGTTTGTTAGAGTGGAGCCACAATTACAGTTTCATCGCAATTTAATTTATATTTTATTATTTTGTGGGGCCAAGGAACGAAAAGTCAGTCTAAATTATAGCGGACTTTTGGTTTTTGTGGTCGAAAAGATAGGTATTTTGTTGAGTTATAGGAGAGTTTGCAGCAATATAAATATCCCATTATACAACCTTGTAAATGACCTTCAATTTTTTGTAATTACCAAATCCAAACAACCTATAATCCAGGATGACATTGTTAGCTGACGCCTATGGTAGATTGAAATGGGGTATTTTCCCAACCAGAAGAATTGTCGATGAAGATGAAAATGGGAACTTTACAGAACATGATCGTGTTGTTACACGCGATGAGAAAGATGATAATCTTGATAGTCAATCAAATAGCACGACAAACACCACCACCAATAAAATTGAAACACAGGTTTTGGAATACCGTGATGAAAAAGATCGTCCTTGGTGGAAATTCTTTGACGAATATGAATACCGAGTGAATGATGAATCCAAACTGAAAAGGAAATTCTATCATTGGTTCCACCCCAACGACACCCCTGAAGAAAGACGTCTCATTTTGAAGATTGATTTATTATTGACCTTCTATTCCGTGATGGCATATTGGATCAAATATTTGGATCAAACAAATATCATCAATGCGTATGTCGGTGGTATGGAAGAAGGACTCAACATGGTTCAGAATGATTTCGTCAATACCCAACTTATGTTCACCATTGGTAATATAGTATTCCAACTTCCCTTCGTATACATTTTCTATGCAATGCCTTTGAATTACGTTATGCCTAGTATGGAACTTGCTTGGTCAGTGTTAACCGTATGCTTATACAAATCCAACAATCTAGCCACATTGAAAGTCTTGAGGTTTTTTATTGGTGCATTGGAAGCACCTGCTTATATTGCCTACCATTCTATGTTTGCTTCGTGGTACAAATCAAGTACTGGTGAAACAAGCAGAAGGGCAGCCTTTTTCTATCTTGGTCAATTTTTAGGAATTTTAACCAGTGGTCTTTTGTCTGGTGCCATTGAGAGAACATTGGGAGGAGTTGGTGGTCATGAGGCCTGGCGATGGATTTTTATTATTGATGGTATTATATCAGTGGCAGTTGGTATTATTGGATACTATATGATTCCAGGTACTCCCGAGGACTGTTATAGTATTTTCTTAACTGACGACGATATTCGAGTTGCCAGAAGAAGAATGAAAGACGACCAAAAAGATGCCAAACCAAGGGAGAATGCTGCCAAGTATTTCTTCGACCTTAATCTTTGGAAGAAAATATTCACATCATGGCACTTCTATGTGATATTATTATGGACAGCTTTCTGTTGGAACAACTCTAATGGCAGTAGTGGAGCTTATCCAATGTGGTTAAAATCATTGACAAATTCTGATGGTACTCCCCGATTTGGAGCAGGACAATTACAGGATTATACCGCATTAACACCAGCATTAGGTTTGATTTGGTTAGTTTTGGCTGGTCTTATTGCTGATCAATTAAAAAGCAGATGGGGTGCTATTTTATTCACCCAAGTTTTCAATATCACTGGCAATACTATACTAGCCGTCTGGAATGTTCCCGAAGGTGCTAAGTGGTTTGCCTGGTGCCTCCAATATTTTGGATGGGCCATGGCACCAGTGTTATATGCATGGCAAGGAGACATTTGTAGACGCGACATTAGAGAGCGTCAAGTGATCCTCGTTGCGATGAACATCTTTGCCCAACAATCCACTGCTTGGATGTCCATTCTTGTGTGGAAAACAGTCGAGAAGCCAAGGTTTTTGAAAGGTTACACAGCTACTGCATCCAGTGCTTTGGCGTTATCAATTTGGACATTGGTTGTGTTATGGTTTTATAAGCGCGATGAAAGAGCTAACGCTAGATCAAATGGTATTATCCTTTACGATTCATCGAAACAAGACCCTGAAGAAATTCAAATACAAATCGAAGCAGAAAAGTCTACAAAAGCTTGATTACTACTAATACGTATCTCTCTATATTTTAATATATGATTACGTTGGAATATTTCGTGTGAAATTGTGTAAGACAAGTTCGGCTCACATTAAAAACAACCCTCAAAATTTTGGAAATTTATTGCTAAGTTAAGTGACATTTCAGATTTATTATTCGGTGAATTTGCCTTGTGAATGGTGATTATTTTCGGGGACCCTTTTAACAACACCAAAAAAAAACGAAATGATTTAAGTTTGATAACAACAAATAGTGCAAAGAATACAGTACAAGCAAAAATTACCCACAGAGAGTAGAGAAGTTCAGAATATGATGCGAGTGAAGGACATTTGTACAACCATCATTTCGTTCTAATGGCGTTAAGGGAATAGTACAATGCCAAAATATATAATATATACTACACATTCTCCATCAAGGAAATCAATACCCTAGTTCAATGAAATGAATGTGGCGGAAAGTACATTACGCAGTACGTGAATGGAATCCATATCAAAATATGGCTGTGTTCTGTCGGCTCACTCAGTTTCAAGATTTGGGCCGAACAAAGTTTTAAAGAAATAGCTTTCCACAAAATCTAGTATCACAACCAACAGCCACAGTTACATGTTATCATATTTCATGTCACGCTCTACGTCGAATCGTGGGTCTGGAAACTAGGCTTGTAGTAGTTTTGAGAGCGAAGTAGTGTCTTGTCTGTAACTTCATTGGTATCGGAAAAAAAAAAGGTGATACTTATCTTATCAAGTTTAGTGAATTAGAGGAATTATGGGATGAACCATTGTTTGTATGACATGTTACTAAATTGATACTTCTTATGCATGGTTTCTAAACTTTAAATTAGTTGAAGGGACCACACGGTCGACTTGCTCAAATTTTGCATATTACGAAATGAGGCTCTATACGCCATAGTAAAAGAAATATGTGTTTTGATCAAGATATCATTGCTAAATAACGTCTGTAGGTGAGATAGAGACATACCTAAATATATCATTATCGAAATATCATAATTTGTAGTATTTTGGATGAACAATCAAGAAACACCTCAGAAATTCTCAATCAAATCTTAGAGTGCCAGACTAACGCCACAGTTATATAAGCAGTTGAACGTAATTTGGGGTTATCTTTAGTATTTGAACAGGATAACAATGCGAGATAGTCTAAATGTTAGGGTTTAGAGCAATCCTAGATATTGCAATCGAGGGAAATAATCGGGTTCTCGGCCCATTCAGTTATTGTCGGCACACCCAGATGTTGTCGAAAGTGCCCAGTTTGCAGCAATATAAATCAGGGATGAATTCCTACAAAATCCTCAACCTTTATTCGACGTAACAATTATCTATTATCAAAATGCCATTCTTAGCTGAGCCTCTTAGCAGATTGAAATGGGGAATTTTCCCAACCAGAAGAATTGTTGACGAAGATGAGAATGGAATTTTTATCAACACTGATCCTGTTGAAACAGACAACAAGAAAGCGGACGTTAAAATTTTCAGCAAATCTGATAGTAAATCTGACATTACTGAAGAAGACACCCCAGTCTTAGAATACCGTGATGAAAAAAACCGTCCTTGGTGGAAATTCTTTGATGAATATGAATACAGAGTCACAACCGAAACTAAAACAAAAAGAAGATTTTTTGATTGGTTCCACCCAGATGATACGCCTGAGGAGAGGCGTCTTGTTTTGAAGATTGATTTATTATTGACATTTTATTCCTTGATGGCTTATTGGATCAAATATTTGGACCAGACCAATTTGACAAACGCTTATATTGGTGGTATGGAAGAAGGACTCAATATGCAAGGAAACGATTTTGTTAACACACAAGTGATGTTCTCAATTGGTAATATAATTTTTCAAATTCCCTTCATGTACGTTATCTATGCGTTACCTTTGAATTATGTTTTGCCTTCTTTAGATCTTGCTTGGTCTATTTTGACTGTGTGCTTATACAAATCTGGTAATGTTGGGGGTTTGAAAGCATTGAGATTTTTCATTGGTGCATTTGAAGCACCATCTTATCTTGCCTATCATGCGTTATTTGCATCTTGGTATAAATCGAGTACTGGCGAGATAGCCAGAAGAGCTGCTGCATACTACACTGGACAATACATTGGGGTTTTAACTAGTGGTCTTTTGTCTGGTGCCATTGAAAGAAACTTAGGAGGAGTTGCTGGACATGCAGCTTGGCAATGGATTTTCATAATTGATGGTATTGTCTCCGTTGGTGTTGGTCTTCTTGGTTTTTATATGATTCCCGGCACTCCAGAAGACTGTTATAGTATCTTCTTAACTGATGATGATATCAGAGTAGCAAGAAAAAGGATGAAGCAAGATCAAAAAGATGCCAAACCAAGAGAAAACGCAGTTAAGCATTTTTTCAATCTTGAAATTTGGAAGAAAATATTCACGTCATGGCACTTCTACGTCTTATGTTTGTGGAATGTATTTTGCTGGAATAATTCAAATGGTAGTTCCGGTGCTTATGCGTTGTGGTTGAGATCTTTGAAAAAAGGCGACGGCACCCCACGATTTGGAACTGGTGAGTTGCAGGATTATACAGCTTTGACACCTGGATTGGGGTTGATCTGGTTGGCTCTAACTAGCCTTATTGCCGATCAGTTGAAAAGCAGGTGGGGTGCTATCCTTTTCTCCCAGGTGTTCAATATGACCGGCAACATCTTACTTGCCGTGTGGAATATTCCGGAGAGAGCAAAATGGTTTGCTTGGTGCCTCCAATATTTTGGATGGGCCATGGCGCCCGTTTTGTACTCTTGGCAAGGTGATATATGTAGGCGAGATATTAGAGAAAGACAAGTTGTGTTAGTCTCCATGAATATCATTGCCCAACAATCAACAGCTTGGATTGCTGTTTTGGTTTGGAAAACTGTCGAAGCTCCAAGATTCTTGAAGGGTTATACTTTTACCGCATGCAGTGCTTTTGCTTTATCGATTTGGACTATGGTTGTGTTGTGGTTTTACAAAAGAGAGGAAAGGGCCAATGCTAGGGAAAATGGTATCATCCTTTATGATTCTTCCAAGCAAGACATTGAAGAGGTCCAAATACAAGTTGAAGGCGAGAAGCCAATAAAAGAGTGATTTGTTTGGTAACAATGTATATCTTTATACTCTAATTTTTCATTATTGAGCAACTGTCATGTTTTCGTAGCTTTGCTCTTATATAAAAGAATTACAGCTGACATTAAAATCGGTTGTCGCAATCTCGGCATTTATTGCCAAGTTGAGTAAGTCTTCAGATTTATTGTTGTGCGAATTAGACTTGTGAATGCTGATTATTTTCCGGATCCCTTTTAATAACACCAAAGAAAAAAAAAACAGAATTGTTAGGTAGAATATAGAGGTAGTGGAAGAGATGGGGCCACTCCACATAAGTTGATGTTATATCGGTAGTAGTTGGTCTATTAAAGAATTAACTCCTCCCTCTTTTATTCCTGGAATTATTTAGTTTTGAAAGCTCAAGAAAGAACTTTAGAGTATCCTTACTTCCGTCCTTAGCCAGACTCAAAATTTTTCTGTATGTCCGAACTATTATTTTTTTTGGAACAGACAAACATAGGGAAAGCTAGATAAAAATAATGAGATCCAAGAGTTTGGGTGTGTACCATATATTCCCTAGAAGTAAAAGATGACTGTGGGGTTAACGAAAACACTAAGAGCAGTTAGAACAATAGATACATTCAAACTATGAGGAGATAGCATTTACAAGGATCGCTCTGCTGATTGAGTTTGTTATCCTTGACAAACGAGATTTAGCACACTTGATTACCCTGATTCCTCCCAACCCCAATACTGAAGTGGGAATAAGAGGAAACTGGAAGAGGAAGAGGAAGAGGGAGCAAGTCAATTCATGTTACATGGAACATTTGTGGAGTTCAATTCCTCCATGGGCCTTCCATAGAGTACATATTTTTAGAAGTAAATTATGGTACATCTATGTTTCTGGCAAAAAATAAATCATATCATTGTGTGAGTGCTGATTTCAGTAGTCCAAGCCGAACGAGGTAGAACTGTGTTGACCTGAAAATTCATATATGTCTAATATCTGATGTTGAGTCTATGGATAGGTTACATCTGTAAAATACTTGAATAATTTGGAGCTATTGTTCATATCTTTTGATAATAACTCTTTCACAAACCAATTGTTTATCCAAAAAAATTAAAATTAAAATGAAAAGTACAACCTCCTTAATTATCGATACCAAAGTGGAAGGAATATTCCATTCTTAGCAATTCTGCTATAACAAATTATTTGATTACAAACGGAATTATGTTCTTGGCAGTTAATTCAAAAATAATCCAAAAAAAGTGAATCCATCGCTCTATTTGTCCTATATTCAACGTTTTATTGTAGAAGTCCATGACTGGTATTATTATGCTTGATTATTATTTTGTTAAAAATGTCAAAATAATAAATTCCCGTTGGATAACAGATATTTGCTTAAACTCATTGGCTTCAGAACCTATGTTATCAATTAAAGAAAGTGTGATGGTTCAAAGGATAATCCCAGTTTGCAAACTTGATTATAGAAATGGTTAGATACTTTCCCCGAGAGGAGAGAAGTTTCGACCTGTTTTCTATGGATTGCTCCTTGCAGTGTCTAAAATGTAACCATTTTTTTTTTTGCAGTTGTCTTTGTTATTGTGTATCTCACGCTATTTGACAGGTGAAATGACATATTATTTTACCAGATATTAACCACTGAAAAATAATCCCAATTCATTTATCGAAAAGAATTTTGCAAAGAGCCGCTCTTACAAATATTTGTAAACAAAATGAATCCATATGGACGTGGGTGAAGTTTGTTTTGTTTTATCGGGAATAAGGAGTTCTCTCATCACAAGTCGAAGAAAATAATCTTGAAAAGTGTTCTATATTAGAAACCACTTTTCACGTCATCATGAACCTCCCCGAATTTGCATTTCTACAAAAAAAAAAGTAAATAGTTTACTTGCACTATAACAATTTTGGTACTATTACTGACGATGAAGACCATTCCATTATTGTCTTCAGTTTTGTTCGCAGCATTAGCGATAACAGCTGATATTTCCCAGATTACAACAACACATGAAAACAACTTTGCGTTTGAACCTTTTGACGTGAACCCAGTAAATGCAATGGCAATAAAGGCAAAAATGGGCGAAGAAACTGTGATACTTTCATCAGATGAAGACAAGATGGAAGTTACAGTGTTCAGAGGTGACCTTCTTGACGCTACCAAGTTCTACTTTTTCAGTTATTTTTTCGTCGCAGGAGAGTTCTGTGTTAAAATTTCAGAGGATGGAAAGTTGCTTCTTGATACTGTGGGGCTCAGCAGTCATCAATTGTGGGATTTTGTTGACGGTCAGTTAGTCTATAGAAATGACGGAGCACCCGTAGAATTCTATGATTGTGAAAACTCAGTGTACGTTCAGGATCCTGGTAGCTGTACCAAGTTGACAGAAATTGAGATCACGAACTTTGAATTTGTGGGAAAACCGAATGAACTGGTGAATACAGATGTGCCTATAGTGATCAGTGGAATGTTGGGGTCTGATGGTGTGATTATTTCGACAACCGAAGACCAAATTGCCGTTAGCCAGGGAGAACTCTTTGAAGCTACCAAGTTTAGACTCGTCGACCACTACTTGAAGGCTGGAGATAGATATGTTGCTATTACTGATGGTGTGTTAAGTTTAGTGGACGAGGAGAAATCTGCTTCCAAGGTATGGGTACTTTCGGACGACAAGTTGTATTTTGGTGAGGATCCAAAGGAGGTTGGGTTCTACAACTGTGATGGTGCAGTTTCTATCGAAAACTCAGGTGAGTGTGAGATGTTGACGCTGGTGGTGATCAGAAATTATGAATTTATCTTCGAAACGAATACCGTGGAACCAGAATCACCGATGATAGTAAGTGGCGAAATGGATTCGTCAGATTGGTTTATATCCACAAATGTGAATAGTGTTATTGCGGTCATTGATGATCCTAGATATGTTACGAAGTTTAGAATTGTTGATCATTATTTAATGGCTGGAGATAGGTTTGTGTCGATTGATAAAGATGTCTTGGTTCTTGTGGATAAACGTGAAGATGCAGTTCACGAATGGATATTATCTGGCGATCAATTGTATTATGGAACTAACCCAACTTTAGTTGTGTTATCAGTATGCCATGACGCAGATACTACTTCAGTTCATATGGGATACAACGACTGCAGTGTTTTGATTGACATTAATTTCCGAAATTGGGAAGATGAAGCTACGCCAAGTGAGAGTGAATCTCCAGAAGAGAGCGAGTCATCCGCGGCGACAGAGTCACTGATTGAACCCGAACCGAGCGATCCAGTAGTCAATCCATTGCAACCATTAATCATCTGGGCTGAGCTCAATGGTGATCCGGTGTTGTTCTTAACGGATGAAGTCCACATCACTATTAACCGTGGAGATCTTGCAATTTTCAAACTCGTTGATGGATATATGGAAATTAATGATTCTAAATGGGTCCTTATATCGGAGGATGGTTTGTTGATTCTTGTGGACGAAGTGAGGATGCGTCGTTCGGATGGAGCCTTGTGGGCAACGACTTGTACTATGATAGCCCTAGGTTGTTATTAAGTAAAGATAGCGAAGAGCATTGTGCGTTCAGCGTTTGTGAAAATCTCCCTGATCGTTTCTATGTTTATCTCGGGGAAGTATCTGGTTGTCAAGAGTTAACAGATCTTGACATTAGAAACTTTGGGTCATCAGAAGACCCAACAGACCCAGAAGATCCAATTGATACAATCTCCGAGTCTACAACGGAGTCTGAAACAGAGAATGAATCTACCATCACTGCAACTACTGTTAAGTCTTTTTCAACTTCTCCTATTACAGGGCCTTCTTCCATTGAAACCACCCCTATAACACTGACCACTCAAAGGATTTCCACAACCGGTATAATAACCACCACAGTTACTGTATGTGAAAATGATGGCAATTGTTCGGGAGGATTGTCGACTATTTCTGGAGATATCACTACAGTTCGGCCAACAAAAACTGGTGTTACTGAGGAAATTACAGAAACGGTAACCCAATGTGAAGACAGTACCAAATGTGAAACAATCACTGTGGTGCGGTCGACCACATATTCCACTTATTGTTCTACTAGTGTTTCAGAAGACAGTACACCGCTGTCAGCTAAGTTAACAGTCACCGTGACTATTTGTTCAGAGGAGAGTAACTGCGAAGAAGTGATCTCAGTGATTGATTCGAATGAATCTGTGCAAAGTTTGACAACGGATTATGTCACTAGGGAAGAT
>JAKTVH010000396.1:12478-23231 GCA_030557105.1 Candida frijolesensis | reverse complement strand
TTCGTCATGTTCTCGCGCGACAGTATCACGCCAATTGTACAACATCTCTATAACCGGCTTTTTAAACGATGGGACATTGTATTGGGAAACGATCGATCCCCATGGCTCCTTAGGATTGAATGCCATTATTGGACATGTAACTTGTTTGGAAAAAAGATTCGCCAATGGTCTGAATTTGGTGTATTCAAACCTTCTCTTGGCAACTTGACGGGAGTCATGTAGTACCCCGCGTAATTTATCTGCATCAATCAATTTATTCTTTAGTTGATCGTAAATGTACAAAAGGAAATGAGTGTCTGATCTTGCATACGCCAACATCGGTGCAGACAAAGGTCTTATTCTCCAATCCGCCAACTGGTATTTCTTGGATGTTTTAAAATGGGCATAGACTTCCAACAAATGTGCCAATGAGAATCTGGAAGCACCAAGAGCTCGGGCCGCATGATAAGTATCAAACAAGGAAACAATATACAATCCCAAGTCTCTTTGCAACCAGATGATATCCATAAATGCACCATGAAAGACTTTGACAATATTTGGGTTGGTGAAAACTTCATTCAATCCCGTCAAGTCGTCGCGTAACGCAAGGGTGTCAATAATCCAATCTTGTTCACGATTAGATATTTGCATCAAACAAACAAGACCATAATACGTTCTGTAATCATGATGTTCCAAATCAACGGCAATTTCTGTCAGTTCTTTCAATTGCTCAATCATTTTATTTAACTTTTCCATTGTATCAACCCAAGTAGCCTCAGTAGAAGACCAATCCTTTGGCAGAACCGGTTCCGATTTAGTTAGGGTTGCATCCGGGTACGGTTGGTTATCAATTTCATATTCATAAGGTTGCGCATAATAAGGAGGATCAACGATTTCAACAGAGTCTTCATAAACAGGTTTCGGATTCACGAGGGAATCTTTGAATGGAATCAACGCATTAGGTTTGGTTGTGATTTTTGGTTTGAAAGGACCTTCTTCGGAATTATCAATAGCGATTTTGAAATTTAACTGAGGTTTTTGTATTCTTTGTGATTTTTCATTCTTAGCAGATGACGTATTTCCATCATCAAGATATTGATACTCTTTTTCGTTTTGAACACTAGAGGGTTTTCGAGCTTGGTCAAAAGTATAATCTATCTTGTCAAAAATGGAATCAAGGATGGTCGCGATTGGTTTCCATGATGATTCGGAGGCAACTCCATCTGTGCCAAAAGGAATGGGGACATATTCACTTGGGTTCAGAGACGCGGATCTCAATAAATCATTGCATATTTCTAACAACCTTTCGCCTTGTTCATCAATTTCAGTTCCCAACGAAGTATCAACGGCCTTGTAAAAATTGACATCTTGTGCAGCCAACGAATTTGCAGCTCTGATTGTACTTGTCACTTTTGGCAAGATGTCCTTAAAAAGATCTTGAGGATCCAATGTCATTGTTGGAAGGGTATGACTAGAAAAGAAGATGGTGGTATATAGGATGTTGTATGTAGTTAGACAAGAAATTGTTATAGATGTTTTTTTTTTTTTTCTTTCTTTCTGTCTCTGTGCTAGTGCTCTCATCGCATCGGCTGAATTTTTTTTTTTTTTATTTTAAATCTTTGCTTCAATCAGATTGCCCACAAGGAAAACCACAAGAGATATCTTACTATTCCAGACAATGTTCACTTGTAATACATGTAACTTGCAGTTCCCCACTGCAGACGATCAAAGAGGTCATATGAAGTCAGAATGGCATCGTTATAATTTGAAAAGAAGAGTTGCACAATTGCCACCAATTGATGAGGAATTATTCAATAGCAAAGTTGCTAGTTTAACCAGTACCGAACAACCAAAAGAGAAACAATTAACCAAAAAGGAACAAAGAAGGAAGGAAAAAGAAGCCATAATGGAACAGAAGAGACAAATATTGGAACAAGCTAAAAAAGCCATGTTAGCCAAAATTAAAGAAAATGGTGGCGAGCTCCCTACTAAGAATGAAACGGAAGAAACAAGCACAGACGAACCAAAACCAAAACAAGTAGAAGAAGAGGAAAAAGAAACTCTTACGGCAGAACAACAAGAAGAAAAGTTTTTGAGTGAAAAGCTTGCCAACAAGACGGAAATCCCACCCACAACTTGTTTATTTGCACATCCTAAATATAAGCATGAGTTTCAAAGCATCGACGAAAACATCGACCATATGTTCAAACATCATGGATTGTATATACCCGAAAGCACTTATCTTGTAGATAAGCAAGGTCTTTTGGAATACCTCGGTGAAAAAATAGGGTTTGGATTCTGTATTGCTTGTAACTACCAAGGCAGAACTGCAGAAGCTGCGAGGGAACACATGCAACAAAAGAGACATATGAGAATTCCTTATGAAACCGAAGATGAAAAATTGGAAATATCAAAGTTTTACGATTTCTCTTCAACTTACGATACAAATAATAATATCGTTGTTGTGGAAGATCAAGATGGCGATGAAGAAGGAGATTGGGAAGATGTTAGTGGGGACGAAGACGAAGATGGAGAAGATGAGGAAGATGAAGATGAAGATGACCTCCCACCACCAGAAAATGATGCTATATATCAACATGGTACCGAATTACATTTACCTTCCGGAGCAATTGTGGGGCACCGTTCCATGGCAAGATACTACAGACAAAACTTGGCTCCAGAAAGAGAATTGTCTGAAGGTCAAGGTACTGTTATTGCTGCTGAAACCAGACATATGTTGACTTTGAAAGACAGAAAAGAGTTGGCTACGAAGAAGAGAACTTGGAAACGCGAGAAGAAGAGTGAGGATCTTAACGATAGAAGATCTGCTAAATTCATCAATAACCAACCTCACTTTAGAGATCCATTGTTGCAATAGATTAATGTTTATATTTATTTTTGTTGTCTTATACTTTAGAGCCTGTATTTATTGTTATTGATTTTATTATTGATATTATTATTGATAGTTTTTTGATTCCTTTTTTTAAATATATAATACAACCGTTGCAACTATGAGGTCAACGAGAATATTTACAAACAATACCCAACTTCCAAAGAAAAGCAATTTTGGGGAGAACACGGTCCATATGAACAAATGGAATCTCAAGTTGATGCACGATCCAATCAAGTTGACAGCTGAGATGGCGTAGAAAAACAAACTAATCAACCCTTTGACCAATAGGATAGATCTCTTTAATCCCTTGAAATGGATTAAATCCGTCAGGGCTGGGCCCTGAAAGGTTAAGTGACTTGGTTCGTAAAGTAATTGTAAGCCTGAAAACGACCAGAAAATTGGTCCAGCAAAATTGGAAATGAAGGTAAGTAAACCAACCAAGAGCACATCATACGATTTAACCCCATTATATGCATTAGACAAATCAACAGTAGCCAACAGGTTTGTGTTTCCCAAACAGAAGAAAGTTAAATTTTGTAAACAAAGTACAATCAATGATATGGTCAAAATGTACTTGTCGATATGGGTTGTCTTTTGATACATTATTTTGGCAATCGCAAACTTTGCTCCAAATAACGCCAAAAACAATGGAATGTTTTCTTGTCTAGTTTGATGCAAAAGGTAAAGGGAGACAATGTTTGTAATGTCAGTTATTGTACCAAACTTGACATTTCTGATTCTTCCGACAATCAATCTGAGAAATAACAATGAGAATAGAACATAACAGGTAAATCTCGATAACTGTATACTGATATTCTGCATTTGGAATTTCAATTCGTTGTCGTCAATATTAATATCACGATGATGAACATGGTAACTATCCAAGACCCAAATGAGTAACCAGTTGATCCATTTGGGGATCCTATTTCCGTCCATGAAATGTTGCAACACCTTAAACAGGAATGAAACTGAGGTCACAACAAAGACCGTTATAAATGCAAGTAATGCACCGGCATCCGTTGCATCTGTTATTCTTCTTCCTGAAGAAAATGCAAATGTGGCAACAATACTACCCTGAGCATAAATTTTGAAGGCTAGAACCGCATAGGTGAGGATAATTAGGAACCACATTAAGCTAGGGTTTGTATGTAATAAGTAATGTGCAATATTAAACTTGGATGAATATTTTTGTCCACTGTTGTTCCATGATCTGATGATTCTAACACAAGCAAACAACAAACCATAGTATAGAAGGTTTGGGAATTTTGCAAACACATCAAAAACGGTCACTGCTAAGAATAGGAAAGTGGCAGTCGTGAAGAAATACCAGATCTGATGTTCTTCTTCTATTAAAGAAGACCCATGGAAATGCAAAGAATAAAGCACAACTAGCACTTGGTAAAAAATAACCAACCAAATGTTCATATCGGGAATCGTGTAAAAATAGCGATTAAACAAGACAATCACTGACAACGACGTAATTAACAATATAGAAGCACCTGCCCAAATATCTTTATACCCGTAATCAGTTGCTGAAGATGCCATTTCCAGTTGAACATCATATAAAAACTCAAAATACTCGTCAATTGGTTGTTCTTCTTGTAGCAATTTACTCCATTTATCCCATACTTCTCCTGATTTACCATATTTCGCTTCATATAAACCCATAATTTGACGACAATTCTCCAACACTATGCCCCATCTATGGCTTTCTGGCCAAGTTTCTAAGATTTCTTTCGAAACAACCCCAAGGGAATTTTTGGGGATAGGGAAATTCAACAAACTCGCGAGGGTTGGAACCAAATCTATTTGATTTATTCTGTGATAATATGAATATTCCGGATCCTTGGGTAATGGTGCCGAGTTCTTATGCTTGAATTTCGGAGAAATAAGTGAGAGACCGGCAGAGGTTTCCCCAAGAGACGACCCACCATGGTTCCCAATTTCGTTCATACCATGATCTCCCATAAGAATAACTAAAGTATCATCATATTTGGTAATATATTTGTATAATCTTTGCAAAATAATATCCATTTCGATTTGTTTTGCCTTCATGTAAACTGACTCCGGGCCACCTTTGTGTCCAATATGATCCAAGCCTAAATAGTGCAAAATCAACCCATCCCAATTGGTATTGCTCAATTGTTGATCTAAATGACGTGTCACGTTGTTATCCACTTCGGTGAAATCGCTGACAAAAAATGAATTAGTCCCTTCAAACTCGTCAAATTGCCCCGGGAACAATTTCAACCAAGTATCATCACCAAAGAAATTAATTGTCTTTTTATTAGAATTTTTGAATTGGTAAATCCACGAGTCCTGATTGAATAAACCTTGCGAGTCGTCCTTGTCATCGGCAATATTCAAAATTGCATCCAAAAAATTGGGTGTGCCCCCCGTGGTTATACCTTTCAAGCGGGGCAACGTGACAGTCGGGGGATTAGAATATGCAGTAAATGGTAATGCATGTCCTTGGTTAATGAGTTGGTGTAAGAATTCAAAACTGGAGTCTTCGCTAAAGCAAAAATCGGATCTCATGGCATCAACAACCATTAATATGAACTTGTTGAAGTGGGGTTTACCACCTCGAGGGTTTAAAAACGGAGATTTGGTGGAGGTTGCATCTTGGAAAGTGCTATAGCCTGGGAGTACCACTTTTGAAGGGAAAAATCCCCGTAGAAAAATAAGCAATCCAAGAAGATTGATCAAAGTCAATGAGACCTGGATAACCCATTTGTAAGCGAAGGATTTGGCCATTGCAGTCAATAGGTTGGTCAATTAATGAGGAAGGTTTTGTTGTGAAAAATCCAACACCGAAAAAAAAAAAAAAAAAATTCGTGAAAATTGAAACCACGCGAAACACTGTCGTTTGCCAATCTATGGGGTAGGATTCCGAGAGAGTGACGCGGGCCTTGGCTTGGATTAAAAGACCAATAACATCAATTGCACATATGAACCAGTTGGGGGTTTTCTCTTTCTATTGTAAAAATGTTTTATGGTTTGATAGGATCTGCTGTTTCAACAACTAAGAAAGAATGAAAAAAAAAAAAGAAAGATAGTAGATAAGTAAGGTTTACTATTTTAGCGGAGTTCAGATATCTCCAACTATCACACACGCAGCAACCGTTTGACTAGCCCAAAACGCAAGAGAAAAACCCAAAGCGAAAGCTCACATCGGAGTAATCATACCCCCCCTGTCTTCTGTAGATAAGATGACAACAATGTCAGAGGCTTGTTTTCACTTGTTGTTGTATACTATCAATCAATGGGTGCCATGATAGAAATGATTGTGCGGATTGATTTCTTGCGCATTCTCCTTTCCGGTTTGGGAAACATGTTAGATGCGCTGTTTGGTGTAAGGAGGATGCGCAAGTGAATCTACTTGAACCTGCTTTCAATAGACTTGGCGGACATGAGAGGAGAACTAGTAATGAATAGAACACAAGTTGCGCTCCACAAACGCAGAAGTGTATTACATTTGTAATGACAGATAAGATGTATTCGATACGTAATTCGTAATGAAGAGAAGTTGTGTGTTTGTGTGATTGTGGGTCTGGAAGAGAATGGTAGAAAAATGATGATAATTAAATTACCCGCAACAAAATGCCTCTCCCACTGTCACACGTCTGCCTATTTGTGATTAGTCTCTCTCAACGAATGGATGTGTGTGGAGGTGAAGGCGGAAACCTTCACTACAATTGAAAAAAAGAGCGGAATTGTCGCCACAAAACCAAAACCCAATACATGAGTGGGGACAATAAAAAAAAAAACAAAAAAAATCGTTGTTGGGGTTTTTTTGTTAGATGAGCATTGGAAAATATCTCCCCTTTAACTGCACTCTAGAGGGGTCTTTTAAATGCATTTTCATGATTCGTTTGTTTCAGAGTACAAACTCACCTGTGGGGGTGTTACAGCAGCGCATTCAGCTGTTTATCTCTAGCCCTATCTATCATTTGCCCAATTTGTTCTTTGATGAAATCTTTCGTTTCTTTTTGGAAATCCTAACTATTTTTTTCTTTTTGCAATTTCACGCAAACTTTATTATTCTTAATTAACTATCACTACAAAATTTACTAGATAAGCGAAGACACTTAATAGTTTCAATTATAAATATTCACCACTTATCCTGCTCCTTTTCCTTTTCCTTTTTTTTTCCAACATCTATATCCTTGATACAAACATAAACCTTGAGATCTAATACTTGTTCATTCTTAAACCTGTTTTTTTTATTCAACACATAAAATATAAATGATACTATGAATTCTGGAATTCAAACACCAAAAGAAATACACCCGATCGTATCGGAAGTGCATGTTGATGCCATGAACATCAAGAGTGTGTTCTCCAACCAAGATGTGACCATTAAGGTCAGTCACGAAGTCGATGGCGACGAGGCTCGTTTGTTGGCTATGGGAGTCAAACAAGAGTTGAAACGTGAGATGGGTGGATTTGCTGTCTTTGCCGTAAGTTTCTCGGTCTTAGGATTACTTCCTTCTATTGCAGCTTGTTTTGATTACCAACAGCTTGTTATTGGTATGAGTCCAATACCTTGGATTGTTGCCATGATCTTCATTACTTGTGTTGCTTTGTCGATGGCCGAAATTTCTTCCGCATTTCCTTGTTCCGCAGGAACGCCGTACGCTGTGTCGCAGTTAGCCCCACCTAAATATAGTGCCGTGCTCACATACTTTACATCTTGGCTGAATTGGATGTGTCAAATCACCGCTAGTCCAAGTGTCAGTTACTCATGTGCTTCTATGATCCTTGCTTTGCATGCCTTTAATGACTCTTCATACTCACCAACACAAGCTCAAGTCTTTGGGTTAACCACAGCAATACAAATTGTCTGCACGATCATGAGTGTCATGCCTACTAAATGGGTTGGTAGATTCGGTTCTACTGGTACTATTTTAAACATCCTATTCTTGGCAATTGTCTTCGTCATGATTCTTGCTGGTAATAAACGTCAGGACTTGAATGTGGGTGCAACCAAGTTCAACGATAACTCAACCGCCTGGCTGTTGTCCAATCAAATTCCCTTCCCAACTGGTATTTCCTTTTTGATGTCCTTCTTGGGTGTTATCTGGGCCATGTCTGGATATGACTCGCCTTTCCATTTAAGTGAAGAATGTTCAAATGCATCGGTTGTGGTGCCAAGAGCCATCTGTATGACCTCCGTTTTGGGTGGTGTTATTGGATTTATGTTTATGGTCGCCATATCATATACATTGTACAGCATTGATGGAATTGACGATGACCCACAAGGTTTGGGACAACCTTTTGTCACGTTCCTCCTGCAAATCTTGGAAAAGAAGTTGGTCATTGCTGCAACCGCCTTAACAATTGTTTCATCTTTCTTTATGGCCCAAAACTGTTTGCTTGCCTCTCTGAGAGTCACTTTTGCTTATTCGAGAGATGGTTTGTTCCCATTTTCCAACATTTGGAAGAAAGTTTCCCCAATTACTAAGACTCCAATTAATGCTGTTATTGCCAATTTTGTTCTTGGTGAATTGTTCCTTTTGCTTATCTTCACTGATGCCGACGGGGTTGGTATTTCTGCAATTTTCTCTGTGGGGGCCGTTGCTGGTTTCGTGTCGTTTGTCATGCCAACATTCTTGAAAATAACGTATTCTAGAAATACATTCATTCCTGGTCCTTGGAAATTGGGCAAGTTTTCGCAGCCAATTGGTTGGGTTTCGGTGGCATTTGTGGTTGTGATGGTTCCAATCTTGTGTTTCCCATGGAACTCTGGAAGCGACTTGGATGCATCAAAAATGAACTGGACCTGTGTGGTGTACTTTGGTCCTATGTTGATCGTGTCGATCTGGTACGCTGTCGACGCTCATAAATGGTACGTTGGTCCACGTAGCAACATTGATCCTGAAAATATTGTCTATGGAAGAAAACTTGAAGATGGCGGCGAGATTCCGGACATAATTGACGGACAAAGAATAAGCCTTTCCAGTACTGAGAAGGTATAATCTACGTGAAATAAGTTCAATTTTATTTTTTTTTTTTGATGATTATTTTTTTTATATAGTTAATTAATTATTTATGTCTATTTATCTTATTTATTTTGTGTATTTGTTAGTTGTTTCATACATATAGTGGATCTATTGATTTAAAAAAGTCCAGTTGTGCGAACTATAAGAATAAGGTACGCTCAGAGTGATGTCTGGAGAACCACACAGCGAAATGGGATTATACTGGAGAAATAAACGGCTGTATGTATATATATATATATATAGGTATAGTTCTAGAATGAAGTGGGTTTCAAATTGGAATCCACATATAAGTAGTATTGCAGTTTTAGACGATAAATGGTTGTTCGTCCATCTGGCGTGTGCAAACTAACTGAAAAAGAAAAAATTTCCAATACAACTTGAAAACTAACATCATTTTAAGTTATATTTGTTTCTTCAACATGTCTGATATCAAAGAACAACAGGTACCTCTCTTGGAATCTTCAATATTTCGAGATGACAGGCAACTAGGTATTGCGAATACGTTGGATGAAAACATGGCCGAAGAAAGTGAATTAAAACTAACAGGACTGGCGGGAACCCCTAACACGGACGTAGAAGGAACGTCCAGAAAACCACATCAGCAACCCTCTCAAATACATTTCAATAAACGACGTAGACGGAGATCTGCATCGAAAAATCAAAGGAATGGACAACAACGACAAGAGAATGGAGAGAAAGACGTGTTGTGTTCATTTTACACACGAGTTGGGGCTTGTCGTCATGGTGGGTCCTGTATCAAAAAGCATAGAAACCCGACAATATCTAAAACCATTCAGATTGCCAACCTTTACCAAGTCCCAAATTGGAAAATTAAATTGACAGATTTAATGGCTAAGAAGAAGAAAAATGCGTCGTCAGATCATGAAATTGAATCAGAACTCACCGGATCGGAAGATAAGCTTACAGAACAAGATAAGCTTGTAGAATCAGATGATAAACTTGCACAATCAGAAGATAAACCTACAGAACCTGATGATAAACTTGCAGAGCCGGAAGAAATACTCACAGAGCGAGAGGTCCAAGATCAATTTGATCAATTTTACAAAGACATATTTGTTCACATTTCACAGTTTGGAGAGATCAAAGATCTTGTAGTTTGTGAAAATTTTCAGGATCATCTCAGAGGTAATGTGTATGTGGAATTTGAGACGAACCAAGATGCTAGTAATGCCAGTCAACACTTGAATTCTGAATGGTTTGATGAAAGGCCGGTGTATGCTAAGTTGTCTCCTGTAACAGACTTCTCGGCTGCTCGTTGTATAATTTACCAGTCAGGCAAATGTGAACGTGAGCTTTGCAATTATATGCACATTAGATATCCATCGAAATACCTCAAAAGACAGATGTATAGATCTCAGCAAAAGAGCTATTTATTGAAAAGATTGGAAAATTTGAGAAAAGAGCTTCTTTCTGGTCAATTAACTCCCCCGATTGATACCGAGACACAAAATATCCAGAAGCCTGATATCCTGGGAACATCTGCTCTTCTTCAGGAATTGAATTAAATGGTACTGTGCGTGTGCTAAAGAAACACAGACTCTAGATAAAACAGCATGTATTACAACGAATGAAATAAATAAATGACGTAAAAGCGATTATCATTTTCATCTGTAACTCAAATGGAAGAATTGCTTACAAATACCGATCTTCGTTCTTTGTTTTTTCTTCGCCAAAATGGTTGGTCCAAATCGGTTCCACTCTCGCTCTACATCTGTGGCCATTGTTCCCACGATTTTGGTATGATATGGTGTTGTTGTGTTCATTTATCTGGTCGCATAAAACAAACAGCACACCAGAAACAAGCTAAACTAACAATACATTCCAGTGCAGTACAGAAAGAACCATAGAAAATAAA
>JAKTVH010000396.1:783-12458 GCA_030557105.1 Candida frijolesensis | reverse complement strand
AAAAAAAAAAAAAAAAAATCAAATGCGACTGAGCGACTTGCAAGAAAAAAAAAACCATAAAAACTGGAGAGATTTGGTCAACTTCTATCACTGCAAGATCACTTCTTCTCCCTGTGTATACCCATAACCTCAGATATATCTGTTTATCCTTCAGCATCAGAGTTCCTAGAAGTTCATCCTATATCCTGTACATAACTAATTGGTTCCCTTGCTACGTAACTGGTTGCACCGTTTTTATATGTTTCAGACATCATTTCAAATTCTTCACTAAACCAATTACCGGGTGGGCAAAAAAAAAAAAGAGAAAAAAGCTAGAAAAAACTTGGTCACAAATTTCCCGACATGAATTACCATCGTTCTTCTTTCCTTATATCGTCTAGTTTAAGACATCACTCGAACTACAAGTCGTTGAGAACCATAATACCGAACCTGAAGTTCAGTTCTTTCAAAATCAAACTATACTTTGCAGCCCCATATTTATCCACACCCACGGCCAGCACAGGCATCATAACACGTCATTTTTATTCCACGCTAACAATTTCTCGTCGGAAAATGTCCACTTCAACCCCATTAGCCGAAGAGAAGCACTCTTCTCCACCATCACACTCTCATAGTCATTCCGATGAGGGCCATACCCATTCCCACACCGGCTCCGGCATGCTTCATTCTCATAAACATTCAATGCATGAGCCAAACGAACTTTTGGCTGCAGACACATCGGCCATTAAATCAAATCCTGCAGTAAGAATCACCTGGATAGGTTTACTAGTCAACATCGCATTAGCCATTTCCAAAGGTATTGGTGGTGTTTATTTCCATTCCCAAGCTCTTGTGGCAGATGCAATTCACTCTGTAAGTGACATGTTGGCGGATTTCTTGACTTTGGCAACCGTGAATGTGGCCTCCAAAGTGGGGACCCCGACCAAATTCCCCTTGGGATATGGCAAACTTGAAACCATTGGGGCATTTCTGGTGAGTGCCATTCTATTGTTTGCTGGTATTTCCGTCGGTTGGTCGTCGTTGTTGCAAATTTTTGAGTTTGTGTTACCAACTCATCTTTATGAAATTGCTTCTCATATCCACATCGGACATGATCATTCACATACCGATCTTGGTGGTCACTCCCATACTGACGGTCACTCTCATGCCGCTGACTTAACTGCACATCGTGAAATTCCAAATATAAATGCTGCTTGGTTAGCTGGGGGTTCTATTATTGCTAAGGAATTGTTATACAGAAAAACAATGAAAGTTGCTGTTCAGACAAACTCAAAAGTGTTGGTTGCGAATGCATGGCATCACCGTGTTGATTCATTAACTGCTGTGGTTGCGTTGCTTACGGTTACCGGTGGGGTTTTATTCAATGTTGCTTGGTTGGATTCTATTGGTGGTATGGCCGTTTCGGTATTAATTATCAAAGCAGGTTGGGATTCATTGAAAGAAGCGTGGTTCGAATTGATTGATCGTGGTGAAAAACCTGGTTCCGAGTTGTACAATAAGGTTGAAGGAATTATCAAGAATGAATTAGAGATGAATAAAGAATTGGAACAATTCAGATTGAACCAATTGTCGGTATTATCATCCGGTGCTAATACAAACATTTATTGTAAGCTCGCCACAACCAACAAAAATCTTGACTTGATTACTTTGAACAAGCACGAAAAGAAGTTGGGTGATTTGATAAGAGAAGATGACAAATTTGTTAGAAATATCTATATCAAATTTGAACCTGTTGAAGAACAACCTGTGCAAGAAGAAGAAGAAGAAGAAAAACACAAGGACGAGGAGCATAATGATGATCATCACGATGAACATGAACACGAACATGTACATACTCATAAACATTAATAGACTATAATTGTTAGTTTTATTTATATATGCATTTTTTTTTTCACAATCATCGTATAAATATACTATCTTTTTCAATCCCTATTATTGATCTATGTACAGGTATATTACTGATATATATCGGATTATTATTTCTTACCCTTTGATTTTTTCGAACTTCCTGAATTACCTTCAATGAATTTCAAAATCTCTTCAACAGATTGATTTGCAATTTCCGGGTTTGGTTGTGGAGGAGAATTTTGCTTTTTGGATCTCTTACCACCTTTAGCACCGGCAACAGCAGCAGCAGCAGCGGTAGAAGAAGAAGGGATAACAGAAGACGGAATCTTGACCTTAGATTGATGAACATGGTTACCATTAGGCTTGGCTTTCTTTTGGGACTCTTGTTGTTGTCTAGCCATGTATTCAACATATAATGCGACACTGGAAAGGTATTTCGAAACTTGTTTGGTCATGGTATCATCTGGACCCAATAATTTCAAAAAGATTTCATAGGATTTATCAAACAATTCCTTGGATTCTTTGAATTTATTCATGGAAATCACAATATTGGCAATTCTGAAATAGATAGAACCAGTGACTTCTGAAATTTCACCATTCAATTTCTTGGTGATTTCCAATGCTTCATTCAAGACTTGAATAGCAGTATCAAATGCTTTGATCTTCACCAAGGATTCTGACAAATTGGTCAAGGTGTTGATCAAAGTTGGGTGATCTTTCCCATATACCAAAGACCAAGTATCCATGGCTTGTTTATACAATTTAAACGAGTTCAAGAATTGATCATTGGTAGCTTCGTAGAATGCCGCATTCATGTAAGTAGTGATAGTTTCATGGGAGTCAAACCCACATGATCTTTCGGATAAGATAATGGCTTTACGACCAAGCAAGGCGGCTTCAGCACTATGACCAACTTCTTGATAAACTTGTGCAACCAAGTTGTAGAACTTGGCAGTTTCAGGGTTGACCTTACCATAAATGGATTCATTGATGGCTAAGAGTTCATTGAACAAGGCAATACCCATTTCATTGTTGCCTGAAACCAAATGGGATCTGGCAGTGGAGAAGATTTCTTCAACAACGGTGCTTCTGTAGTTTGAATCTTTGATAAGTGGGATGAAAGAAATAATATCATCAGCAACAAAGATGGAAGAACGTGGGATGGACTTTTCAGTAGCAACTGGAGTAGATGATTTCTTTTTGGACTTCTTGGATGAAGATGACTTGGTTTCAATAACTTGGACTTTGATTTCTTCATCTTGAGCAGCGAATTCTTCTTTGGTGAATACGTAATTGCATGATTTCCATTGGATACCATATTTGAAAGAGATTTCTCTAAACAATTGTGGTAAATGAACATTTGAAATCCAATTTTCTGACAAGTTGAATCTGAAACGAATGAAAACTTGTTGTGCTACCAATTTCAAAACTTCGCTGTGAGTGAGTTTGGTGAATTCTAATTCGGATTCAGGGTAGAAGTTCTTGTGAGGAATATCGACAGTTGGAGCATTGTTGATATCGCCACCTAACAAACAATTGTGGAAATGAGCAACAACGGCCGGAACCAAATAACCAGAAACATTCTTGGTCAATTCTCTTAAAACATGTTTGGAAGCTCTAGCAATCATTTCTTGAACAACGATTCTGTAGAGAGTAGTGTAATTGGCCAAAGTCAATTGATAAGTAGCTTTGGTTGGAGCTTCTTCTTCTTCCTCTTCATCTTTTTGTTCTTTATCTTCTCCTTCATCCTTCTTTTCTTCACCTTCTTCCTTGGTCTTCTCAGCTTCTTTCTTAGCCTTTTCTTGCTCTTCCTTACGTTTCGTTTCAGCTTCTGCTTCATTGACCTTAATAAGTTCTTCAACGTCTGCTAAGTATTTTTCCTTTCTAGCATTGATCTTTTCAGCAACATAACCCAAATATCTCATATTGATACCGTTTCTGTGTAAGGTTTCCGTCAATTGGTTACCTTCAAATGGGATGACTTGGTCTTTGATCTCATCCAAGAATTCTTCAATCAATTTTTCTTTAACGAATTTAGAGATTTCTCTAACTTCATCTTGATCTTGTTTGTTTTCAAAGTCATTGGAGAAAGCATCTGGATTGAACACGACTTGATCGGTAGGAATGGCAATTTGTGGCTTTTCTTCACCTTCTTCGCTCGATTTCAATTTGCCTTCTTTTTCCAATTTTTCAGTTTCTTCTTTGAACAAAGCAGCAACTTTACGTCTCCACCATTCATTGATAGCTTCGTGTCTAATCAAAGATTCACCATGAGGATAGGAAGTTTCATCACCGGATTTGAAATTTTCTTCAATGAAAGTGATATCACGTGGAGTGGTACGGTATAAATCAATGACATATTTTCTACCATCAGTACCTTTCAAACCTTTGGTATCTTTGGAAACAATCAAATCTGATTCGGATTTGATCTCTTCCGATAATTGGACTTTGTGTGGTTTCAAATGGAAAAGTTCACCAATTTGTTTCAAAGGTTCCACAAATGATTTTTCTTCAAGAATCTTACTTCCATCGCTGGATAAACCGTAGACAACTTTTTCAGTTACTTCTGGTTCTTCTTCAGTTTGTTCTTCTTCAGAAGATGGACCGACTGGAGTGTCTAAGATTCCTGGAACTGGAGCTTGACAAACGACTCTCTTACCCATGTAATCGACGATACAAGTAACCAAACTGGAGATACCTCTAACGTCATGACGATTAATCAATTTAATAGCAGATAAATCCTTTGAAGAAACATATCTAGCAGCTTCTTCACCACCAGTCATTTCAAATCCATCGACAGTTGAGGTACCAGTTGAGTAGAAAATGCCATTCTTTAAATAAATATATTTATCCACACTTTCATCTGGGTTCAATGGGGTCAAATTACCTTTAATGATATTGATGGCGGTATCAGTAGCAGTTTTATTGAATTCAAATAAAGATTTTTGGATCAATTTATCACGAATGATACGTTCTTGAATGGTAGTAGCTGGTAATTCTTTAATGGATTGAATATCATTGTTCCATTCCTTAATGTAATCGGATCCGTCAACCCCATTGACAATGGCAGGTAATTGGGATCTAGACAAATCAGGAACATTCTTACAGTTGGATTCATTCACCAACCATGGATAAGCTGGGAAGGAATTCCCTGGCAATAAATAAGTTTCTGGATATGCGGTGGATTCGGACAATCTGTGTTCGTTTTCAACGGTGGTTTTGCTGAAAAGTGGAGAAGTTTGGGAAACTAAGTCGTATAATAAATAAGATTCGTAGAATTTACCCTTTTCGTTAACTTTCATGTCCGGATTGAAATTGATGGTGGAAGATTTGTTAACAAAAAATCCTGAGAAATGACAAGTGATATTGAAAGTCTCATGTTCTAACGTTTGCAAAGACAAGTACAACAAATCACCCTTGGCTTGTTGGAATGGAGGAACAGGGGACCATTGGGAGATGGTTAAAGACTTAATTGGAATCTTGACTTTATCGTTGATATCGTCGAAATGGGTAATGGTTTTGAACTTTCCATCAAATGCTTCAGAAGTGAAGGTTTTAGCGAATTCTGTAATTTTGGAAACTTCTTCTTGAGGGATTGAAATTTCTGCTTCTTTCTTTTCTTCACCTTCTTTTTCTGAAGTCTCTTCTTCTTGTTTTGGTTCTTCTTTTGCCTTGACATCATCCAATTGGATTCCGTTAAATTTGGAAACACCTCCAGCAGTTCCCACATCGGAGGAAAGTCTATCGACATAATGCAACCCAATGACTTCTCTAAATCTGGTTATTTGTTCATAAACACTGGCCAAGTTGTATGCTTTTTCCTTAATGACGATTTTCAACTCCGTGACATCATCTCCCAATTCCAAGGATTCGATAATTTGGTTAAAAGTGATCATTTCTCCAAAAGTTTCAACAACGTCCACATCTCTAATCAAAATGGAATAATTGGTCAAGTTTCTAGTAACAACAACCAAGTTCAACGCTTGTTTCAAATCAGCAATGTTTTCTTCGGCATTGGAAGGAATGACAAGGTCTTCAACAACGTCGAGAAATTTGGGTAATTGGATCTTCAAGGTAAGTTCCTTGATAGGAACTTGTTCAGGAACCTGTGGTTCTTCAATCTTGTCTTCAGATGACATCCCTAGTTTTAGTACGAAATCCACAGACAAGTAGGATAATGAATGAAAGAAAGAAAGAAAGAAGAAAATGGGAAAAAAATTGAAATGAAATTTGGGGTTATTACATTGAAGGCTAAAAAAAAATTTTTCAGTATACTAGTGAGAGAGAGAGAGAGTGTGTGTGTGTGTGTGTGTGCTGGGCGAAACTGGGTCGAGAATCCCGAGATTTTTTTCGTCGGCCTTGTTCTGGTTCTGACTCTAATTTTGTTGCGGGACGGCAACTCTTCTCACACGAACAAATTGCAAAATGAGTAGATCACAAAAGAAAGTATGTGCAGAATAGTTACAGGTGAACAATGATAAAGTTGACTTATAGCTATTGGAGACCAAAGATTTAATTGATATTTGCGGGATACATGGTATGTAAATATTTGTTTTTGTTAGACCTGGTATGTTGTACATATTTATATAAAATTTTGCAACACTTTAACAAGAAACAATATCAATATTAGGAGATATTTGGACAAAACAAAAATTTCAGGTTTACTCCCGTTTTGTATTTTTAGGTGTTATAATTTACATATATCATTAAAGCAACTATCACGATGGTCTCTGATGATGAGCTTCCTTTAAGTAATACAATTGCATCTATCACGTGAATGTTCTTGTGCATGTGTGTGCCAGGCACGACCTTACATAGATTCTTTCTTTTTTTTTTTCTTTTGAATCGCGCATGGTAGAGACACACGTCCCACGCATCCCCATGACCCACGATGACCCACGACCCACGTCTCAATCTTTCTCATCAGCAAAAACGTAACATCAGATCATCATCTCTCTATTTCTTTCTTTTGCCTCCCCACTGACAATAACCCTGTCATTCAAACCACCACCAGCGTTACAAGATGTCAGCACAGAAGATGGGACACGAAGAGAATCACATGTCACACGAACAGGATTCGTTAGGTAACACTATCGTAAAGAAATCCGCCACTGTGACTGTTGTTCTGTCTTTGAGTCATCCCAAACTCACTATTCATGATTTACCACCGGAGCTACTCATCCAAGTATTCACTTACTTAGATCCCATGCACTTGAACACCTTGAGGTTGGTTTGTAAACGATGGAACCATTACATCAATGACAGAGAAGTCTGGATGAAGTCGTTCCAACTCAAGTTCAATATTCCGGTGTCGTCCCTGAGTTTCCCTACCATTAGTCAATCCCTGCATTGGATGCGAGAATATTCTACGAGATTGGGGGTGATTAGGAATTGGAAACGTGGTAATTCTGTACATAAAATATATCAGATATTGAATAACGAACAAAGGTTCAATGATATTACGATGATTGACTTCAGTATGAATAAAATATTGATTTACGATAAAAAGTTCAACAACATATCGATGGGGAATTTATCCGATGGCAAGAATCAGAGTTTCATCCCGGGAACCAACAATGGGTTTCAAACTAATATCTTGTGTTTTGATATAAATTGGAAATATTTAGTAACAGGTTACAAGAATGGTGAAATTAATTTGAAGAACTTGTCGACGTCGACATCGGTTTCGCAAAGGTCGAGTAATTTAAAATTTGAAACCAATGATAATGATAATAGTCCGATAATGAGTTTGTTAATGAGTAATGATACTGTGATCAGTGGATCGTACGGGGGATTTATGAAAATTTGGAATTTGCAAGGAAAAGTTTCAAAAGAGTTTGAACTAGGAGAAGTTATTTATAATATATCAAGTGATTTCAAGAAATTTATTGTCGTGAATACCAATAACCATGTGTTTGTGATAAACTGCCAGACACATGAAATACTATCAAAGATCGAAATGGGATTTACAGTGAATGAATTAGAAGACACTGTACTGTATGATGCTTCGATTAAGCTGAAGAATTCGTTGGACGTCGACTATGGATCTCGCAGAATCATCGTGTGTTTCAAGTCTGTGATCAAAGTGTTTGACTTTGACAATGTGAGTACAAGAGAGTTGATTTTGGATAATGACGTAGAAATACTTGATTCACATTTCCAGGCAGCAACAAACCACAAGTTCCTTAACCGAAATCCCAATTTAGTCGGTCAAGATGGGTTATTGTATGGTAATTTGTTGTCCGATGGAAGTATAATTGTGTGGAATGTGAGGGACAATTCAGCAACCATCACACCGAATATTCGGATTCAGCCAGAATTAAACCACAAGAAATATTCCCATGGTATACATAATGCTATCACGCGAAACGATTTGCTAGACGTCACGTCTTTTGCCTTGAATGGTTCTGTGCTAGCAGTTGGAGGTTTCAATGGGTTGACAAATGTTTATGATGTGTTTACTGGTAAATTCCTAAGGGAGATTTCCATCAAGTTCCCCAAGAGATTCCCGTACATGCAAACCTCCCTTGTGCCAATCACATCAATTGAGTTGAACCCCGACCAAGTGAATAACAATGGGATAATTGTGTGTGGAGATACTGTGCAGTACTTTGAATTTGGGGAAATCGAAAACGTTCGACAGAAGGGACACCAACAACAATTGCAGAAACAGTTGAACAATGGAAGTCAAAACAAAAACGAATACAAAAAGAAAATAAGAGACGGAATAGACGATTATCATCAACAGCTTCATCAAAAGAACAAGAGTCATGAATTGTTGGATAAGTATAACGGCACTACATTCGAAGACGAAGAGGAGGAGTATATGATGGCTTTGGCGATAAGTGAGAGTTTCCACAGCAGTAGAGACATGACTGCAACTGGATCAATGAACGATTCGCCTCCTTTGGACGTTTCCGAAGTGGGTGCAAATGCCGGATTTGATGAAGAAGAGATGGACGAAGAGTTGAGACGAGTGTTGGAGCTTTCATTAATCGAACATTAACATTGACTGTTTTTGTAGGTCAAATAACGAAAAGAAAGGTAACAAAAGAAATGGTAAAGAAAGGAAAACAATATATCGAAATACTAAAAAGTAATAAAAAGTAATAGACCAATTGAACTTATCTTTTTGTTATTATGTTATTTTTTCTTTTTTGGTAGCACTGGTGTTTGTGTAACGGGACATGTTAACCGTTTTATTATACATTCGTCCTCTTTCTGTCTGCAGGAAATCAATAAAACAGCCGATTCAAATTCCGTAAATTGCAAAGCTCTGATTGGCTGAAATAAATTACAGACAAAGAAAAATAAAAAAAACAATCCGGGACTCTCAATTTCCGCATCCCGTACGATTTCAAGTCAATGGTTAAATGCGGGATCGAGTGCGTATACGGAGATTGAATATTACCAGTGGCAAATGTTACTCCTTAATGTTATGGCTTTTGAATCCAGTCATACGCTATTCCTGTTTTTCTCCACTCTCCTCTTAGAGTAGTTGATTAGGCGATGTTCAATGATGAACTCCGTCCAAAGCAGGTGTATCGGTTGGTAATAATCTGGTCAGATAATTATTATTAGTAGAGCAGAACAGGGTAGAGTGTAGTAGAAACAAAATTATATTATATCTGGGAACGAATAAAAACAGACGGAAACAAATACAGGCAGGCAGCGGAAAGAAAAAAGAAAAAAAACCTGGAGGGATGACTCTAATAGATCTCTCTTTCTCTCTCTCTCTCTTCTACACTTTCTTTTACTCTTACTCGCTATTGTATAGTTAACTTTTACTGTGTTTTTTTTTTTTTCTTTACTAAGAAAATTTTTCCCTGTCTTTTCTTTTCTTATTACTTTCAAGTTTAGCAACCCTTTATTTACCAACCTTTTCGTCACTTCCCGAAACAACCATTCAACTTTCCAAAGGGTCACTATAGATTGTTTCTGCATTTAATTATTCCAGAACACACACTTATCCATTCATTCATTCAATTCATTTCACTTCTTTAATTATTCTTACTACGGGTTTTTCTATTTTTTTTTTTGGTAGTTTTGTCTTTTTGATTTTTCATGATATTTCAAGGATAGCCAACAACGACCAGCACACTACAGCATTCACTACATTAATAAATAAACAAGTATGGTGTTTCAATCTTTTATACGGTTTGCCAAGTTCACGTCCTGTGCTCCATCAAAATCAGAGTTCAAACAGCAATTTTTCAAGAGCTCGTATCCATATTTAAGCAAACATCATTTCACCAAGTTTTCCTTGTCCCGGTACGATAAGGATTCTCACGAGTCAAAATGGTGGTTCAAAAATCAGAGACATACATCAAACAGATCTAAATCATTCTTGTCTATATCCGATGGACATTATGGATTATACTACTCCATGTATAACCATGACGCGGAAAGAAGAAAACAGCAGAAGGAGCACGAAAAATACATTAGACACATTATATTAAAACATTTGGAAAATAGAGATAGAGCATTTGGTCTCAAACAACAAGGTTCATGTATAAAGGACCTGCATTTTTCCAACTACCACATTGCTGGCCAAAAACGCAGCCACCATCATCGTTACCACCACCATCGTCATCATTATTATAGAAATCATCATTATGAGAGATCCCACAGACGCTGCCCAGGACATCATTTCCACATTAAATTACTTTTAATTGGAGTTACAGCAAAGTTTTTGATTTCCAAGGCATACATAGACAATCAAATCACCCTTGAAAACTTCAAGAAATTCTCGTCCAAGTTATTTGCATCACTTTCATTCAAACCAAACTACTATCTTTTGGGCTATACAGCAGGTGTAGCTACTGTAGCAACCGGAACTGCTATTACTGAGACCCATGCAGTTCCAAATCCGCCACAATCTACCACATTATTGGGACTCAACCAACCACCACTCCAAACACCGTCATCAACACCAACCTCGCATATATTTTCTACTGTTCTTGCTACTAGAGCTTTTTCAACATCTACTAGAAAGCCAAGGCAAGAACAAGCACTGAAACCAGTGCAATCGCCTAAAGTAACTGAGATCAAGGAAGAGCCGTCGACTCAAAATGTCGATACTTTTGAAACAGATTTTTTAGCCACACAAGTGTCGAACATAACTGCTGCCTTCAATAACCATAAATGTCCTGAGGACTTGAATATCATTTACCCATTATACCAAGCAGTTAAGAGAAACGATTTGACATTACCATCCATTGATTTGTACAATATTGTGTTGAAATCGATTTTGCAAAGAAGCTTAAACAATACAGAATTGGAATTGAGTGCAATTGAAGAAAGATTAACCACATTGTTGACTGTATACCAAGACATCCTTACCACTGGCATGAAACCAAACAAGGAAACCTACAATTTGGTTGTGAATGCGTTATTAGATGGTAGTTTACAATGTTTAGAATTGCCAACTAATAACAGTTTAGTGTACGGTGAGATTTATCCAAAGTCTCAAGAGTTTGCACAGATTGGTGTTGAATTATTTTCCTCAATCTCCAAACAGTTAAACTTGGATATTTTATTACCAAAATTACTCAAGCTTTTGAATAACTACCCACAATTGGTTAGCGTCAAGGTTATTGGTCCTTTCATTACCATGATCCAAGAAGGGAAACTTCAAGGCAAAGAATTTTGCTTATTGGTTCTTGAGTTATCGAAATATTTTGAAGAGTTTGGTGTTATGTCAAACCAAAATGCTTTCAGAATCATCGAGTCAGCGTATCACAAGTATAAGCAATTTCCAGATGTTGATCCATTTGTTGCTTATGAGAAAGTGCTCACTTCGTTGATAAATAATAATTACTCAAAGA
>JAKTVH010000395.1:25852-40208 GCA_030557105.1 Candida frijolesensis | reverse complement strand
ATTGGCAAACTTCCTGTACGTTTTGTGGGTTGTTTCGTATAATGCGGTGTTCTTGTTGTGTTACGACGCGATTGAAAAACTCATTCCAGGAGAGGTCAATTCTCCTGTGTTAGACTCCATCAACAGCAACGGTTTGTTTATTTTCTTGCTTGGGAATCTCTTAACGGGATTGGTGAACATGTCCATTAATACTTTAGAAACATCTGACACCATTGCAACTTTAGTCTTGGTAGCTTATAGTTTAGTCTGGACCGGAGTTGCAATATGGTTGAGCAAAAAGAAGATTTATATCAAAATTTAGAATATAGATATACATGTATATATGTTTATGCGCCTCTATATCCGTCGTATCGTATAATCCGAGTGAGCCATAATTAAAATCCGAGAACGTTTTTTTATCGCAAGACAAAGCAATACGACACTGCGTAATGAATGTGTGATATTATTATTTTTTGAATTCCCTTCTTTTCCACCTACCGCACCAGACAATCTGTACAACACAACATGGGACGAAAAAAAAAAAAAGAAGATAAACCCTACGACATCACTTGCCACCTTTTCCTAATCGAGTATCCACCTTGTTTCTTTCTTTTTTTTTTCGAGTTGTCAACAGTTGTCAAACGATTTCAGATATCCACTTGTTTTGAATTGATATCCTGAGGAAGAACGATAAGAAACGCCTTTTTGTTACCACCGAATTACTGAGATTTACTTTGAATCCGATCCCTCCTGCCCCTCCCCCTGTTTCTGTGTACGCTAGAGTTCGTTGTATAGTATCATGTCCGATTCAGACGCCTCATCCAACGCCAAATCCTCATCATGGACCTCATTTTTAAAGTCAATTGCTTCCTTTAATGGGGATTTATCTTCGTTGACTGCCCCTCCATTTATATTATCACCAACTTCTTTGGTTGAATATTCACAATATTGGGTCGAACATCCAGATTTGTTCATTGCTCCAAGTTTGATCAAAACTACTGCCCACCCTTCCAAAGACGAGTCCGAGGCTATCACTTTACAGCAAATGATCGCTGTTACAAGATGGTTCATTGCCACATTAAAATCTCAATATTGCTCAAGAAACGAAACCATGGGTAGTGAAAAGAAACCTTTGAATCCTTTCTTGGGTGAACTTTTCGTCGGTAAGTGGAACGATGAAACCACGGGAGAAACCGACTTGGTATCTGAACAAGTCAGTCACCACCCTCCAGTTACTGCTTACGCAATTAAGAATAAGAAGCACAATATCGTTTTGCAAGGTTACAACGGGATCACTTCCAGTATCTCTACTACATCCATCAATATTAAACAATATGGGCATGCCTTATTGGAACATCCAGAAATAGGCGAAACTTTCTTAGTCACATTACCACCTTTGCACATCGAAGGGTTGATTACTGCATCTCCATTCGTTGAATTGGAAGGCACCTCCTACATTCAATCATCTACTGGCTATGTTGCAGTCATTGAGTACAGTGGCCGTGGATGGATTTCCGGGAAGAAAAACACATACAAGGCTAGAATCTATCGTGATGAATTAGCCAGTGGCAGAAAGGAAAATGCTTTGGTCTCCATTCAAGGACAATGGTCAGGAAAATCCTATATTGCCAAAGGATCTACTTCACCAACTTCAAAAGATGAAATCTTTTATGATGCCAGTAAGAATGTGACCCATCATTTGAAAGTCAAACCAATCGAAGAACAAAACGACTTGGAATCAAGAAAGGCTTGGCTCAAAGTCGCTGAGGCAATCAAGCAAGCAGACTACAATTTGATTGCCACTGAGAAGTCTTTGATTGAGAACCAGCAACGTGACTTCAGAAAAGCAGAAAAGGATGCAGGCATAACTTGGCAAAATAGATGGTTCGAAAAGGTGGATTACCTGAACAAAGACGAACCAGTTAAGGACGAGTTCACCAGTTTGACTAGTTTAGCAAACTTGTCTATTTGCAACGCACCATCAGGAACTTTAAAACAATCAAAATACGATCATGGTGAAGCTAAACACTGGAGACTTGATTTGCAAAAATTGGAAGCTGAAAAAGAGATCAAATTCTAGGTGAACCAGATAGGTCCTCCCAGTTATTCATACTGTATTTCTGTTTCATTTCTTTCATTTTTATTTACCACCAATGACGTACTTTAGTCTTTATTGTATACACAGATAATTAATAAACTACTTAAATATAAACGACGTCTACATATACATCTTGGTTTTTTTTTATTTTTGCAATCGCTAATTTATTAGAGGATGATGAAGGCGATTAGGGTTTGTCACGTGTATTTAATTAGGGTTAACATTTAATGTGGCACACCAACTGTGATGAATTTGTATTTTTTTTTGTCTACGTGCGAATACCAGTTTTTTTTCTGACTCACACACAATACTGGCATACTATACCGGTTCTGCAGACTGCGAGAGTGCGAGAGAGTGCGAAACTACCGCGAAAAAAAAATAGTATCTACAGTTGGAACAAAAAAAATTTAACCAAACCTTGTTCTTATATAACCATTTAAGATAACTATAGTAATTAACAATGGCTGAATCACACAGATGTATGTTTAAAATGAGAGAAAACGAGATGGAACTAATAGATACAAGAAAGGAGATATAGAAAGAATGATTTTTGAAGTGTAAGAATGAGTTTTTCACATCAACAATTACTGGAATTACCAACCACTATATAAATCAAGAATAGAGAAGTACTTTACTATGGGAAGAATATTCAAAGCTCCAACCATCCAACGATATCAAAGTAGATACCAGAAATTTTATGATCACCAGAAACCCCTCCCACGTGTTTTGATAAATCACCGAAAATTTTTCACCACTACAATTTATTAGAAAAGTGCCATATTTTGGAGTATTGGAAACCACTCTGGACTTGTTTATCCATTAGTTCCTATCTTTTTAATTGTTTTTATTGTCAACATGAAATACTAACATTCAATTTTTTTTTATAGTATACGTTAAAGGTAAACACATTTCCTACCAACGTTCCAAATCCGTTACCAACCCTAACGTGTCATTGATTCAAATCGAAGGTGTTGCTGCCGCCAAAGATGCCAAATTCTACTTAGGTAAAAGAATTGCTTACGTTTACAGAGCTCCAAAAGAAATCAGAGGTTCTAAAATCAGAGTTATCTGGGGTAAAGTTACCAGAACTCACGGTAACAACGGTTTAGTCAGAGCTAACTTCAAAAAGAACTTGCCACCAAAGACTTTCGGTGCTTCCGTTAGAATCATGTTGTACCCATCTAACATCTAAGTTAGTCATGTGTAGGGGATGATATAATACAATGAATTTAAAGAAACAAAATGAAAAACAAGAATATCTAGAGGAAATTTGGTAACAGGTTTTCTTATTTTCAAATTGGTGTAATATAATGACTTGGCTTCATACAATTTAAAAGGCATTTATTATTATTTTACTTTTATTTCACACATAGTAAATATACATAATATAAATTATAATAATAATATATTTTTGGAAAACTATATTATCGCTGTAAATCAATAACTGACATCAATATTCATTCTCTCATACATACGTGCTGTATTTACAACTTACTTGCGGCAATAATATTTTGACTGATAAATCTTCCAAACACCACACATTCCAACAACGAAGAACCACCCAAACGGTTGTTACCATGAACACCAGCACTAACTTCACCGATAGCAAACAAGTTTGGAATGGTCTCACCTGCTTTGGTCATAACCTTAGCATTATCTGGGTTAACTTTAACACCACCCATTGTGAAATGCACAACTGGAGTAGTAACACCAAAACATAATCCTTCGTTGCCAAAATGACCACCGAAATTAGATCTGCCAAGTTTGTCCTCTTCCTTACCGTCAATTATTTGGTTGTAGTTGACTAAACGTTGCTCTAACTCTTCAAGTGTCAATGCTAAGTCAGGGTTCAATTGTTTTAATAATCGTAACAAATCCTCAACTGAACCTTCTTGTAACAACCCTTGAGACTTGTAAAAGCCAATATGTGATTCAGCCTTTTTGCAATCATCACCACCAATAACAAGAACGGAACCGTGTCCATTTTCTGCTTTTAGTCCAATCTCATTGTTACTTGGGATTTGGGATTTTTCAAAAACAGCTTCAGTAACCACGTCTCTAGTTTGTAATTCGTCAACAAATCTCCATCCAGTCATTGGTGAAAGCAAGATACCACCAATACCTCTCATGAGCTCTCCACAAAGGAATTTCCAGCCCTCGTTTGGATTGTTAAGTTTCATAAACCCAGTTGGATGCACTTGGACTTTGTCCATATGCGTCAATTCGGCATTTACGTCACGCTCGGCAATTTTCTGACCATCACCAGTAGTTTGAGCACCATTTGACAGTGGCAAATGAACCAAATCAGGTCTGTATTTTTCTAATAATGAGGTGGGGCCCAAATCAGCTGAAAATCCTCCTGTGGCAAGAACAACATTGTCAGCTTCAACTTCATGGGCAGATTTCTCTTTATCTTTGAATGCAACACCTCTTATTCTACCATTTTGCATCAAGAGTTTGCTTAATGCAGATTCTTTCAGAATAGTCACTCTCTCCGGAGCTTCCTGTTGAATGCCATCAATTTTCTTGATCAACGCCGAAACAATAGCGAAACCAGGAGGTAATTTGTCACCTTTGTGAGTTCTGGCATGGGAATGGCCTCCTAATAATACAACATTGGTCAAGTCCACATTGATTTCATCGTTCAACCAATAGATCGCGTCCTTGGAATTCTGAGTTAAAGTATCTACCATCTTCTTTTCATTCAAGTTTTTACCTGTTCTCAAAGTATCTTGAACAAATGACTCAATGGAATCAACTTGAGGTTGTGGTTGGTATTTTGTTGGAACACCATTGATACCAGAAGAAGCCTTGATGGAATTCCCACCCAATTTGTCACATTTTTCTAATAATAAGACTTTTTGACCAGATTTAAGCAATTGATAGGTGGTTGTCAAACCAGCCAATCCTGATCCGATGACGATTGTATCATATTTGGCAATTGATTTACTCATATTTGCTGTTGATGAAGTTGAAAAACTCGAGGATAATGATAACAATACGCTGGATATACTAGATCTTACCAATTGATACAACGTGGAGTTACTGTAAACTAATATTAAACTGATACCTAGAATAAGTAGATATCTTCGAAACGTAGTAAATCGAATTTTGAACAGATACCTCTTGGGTTAAAACAAAAGAACAAAAAGAACCAAAAAAAAAAAGGTAATGGGAAAATTATAATTCTGTTGATTTAAGAACACCTGTTGAGATTATGCAAATTCCCTGAATAATTTCGTGTCGTTTATGAGCAGTGGGAATAGGAGCGAAGTGCAATTGGCGGTAATGGTATGATTTTCGTTTTGTGTAACCGTCTTTCTCCCTGAAGAGTCTGCTAAGGTGATGCAGCGTACGCTTGTGCAAAAATTTGACTTTTTGGAAATACGAGTCACGTGATATATAAATTCAGGTCGTGGCAAAAGAATCAAAAAAAAATAAGTATTACAGTCTTCACAAATATTTGACAATTTGTAATCGCCAATCCCCATCAACAACTTCAACAGCTATTACCACTACCATGCTACAGTCTAATTCAGTTATCCATCCAAATACATCCAATAGACATTTCAAATTTGAACCGTTTTTGCGACAAGAGTACAATTTTGGTCTCAACCCCGATCGTCCAGTATGTCAATTCTACAACCCATTGAATCCAGAAACTTCTTGCCCCCAGGGCAACAACTGTCCAAACAAACATGTATCAGCAATGTACTCCAATAAAATTGTATGTAAGCATTGGTTAAGAGGACTATGTAAAAAAGGTGACCATTGTGAATTCTTGCACGAATACAATTTGAGAAAAATGCCTGAATGTTTATTCTATTCCAAGAACGGATATTGTACGCAAACTTCAGAATGTTTATATTTGCATGTTGATCCCCAGCTGAAGATTCCTGAATGTGTTAATTATAATCAAGGGTTTTGCAGTGAGGGTCCAAATTGTAAAAACCGTCATGTTCGAAGGGTGTTTTGCCCGTTGTATTTGTATGGATTTTGTCCTAAAGGTCCAGAATGCGAGTTCACCCATCCAAAATTTGATTTCCATAATTTGAACTTGAGAATCAGACCTGATAATTTAATACAGATGACACATAAGCTGGATGATAAAGAGAATAAAGAAGAGGAAGTTGAAGGTGTATAGAATAATTTATTTTATTTTGTATATGTATATGTATACTTTTTAACTAATGCAGTCTATTTTATATTCGATATTTACGCATTTGGTTTCTCTCTTGTGGTGTCAACACCCAATTGATACCAGTTTCGTCGTCATCTTCGTAGTCATCTTCATTCCCTTGTGTTTCTGTACTTTTATGAGCTTTTGTTACAGGCTGGTTGCTGTCTTCGTACTCTTCATCATCCATACCGACCAACAATACAACTTGGGTAAGTCTGACAAATTTCTCACGTAAATAATAATTATCCTGACAGATTTCATTGATTAAATATGAAACATCCTTTTCTAATTTTATAGACCCCAATTCATTAATCTTGAACTTGTTCAAATTGAATAACAATTTCTTCTCCAACATATTGGTCAAATTAACAACCACTAGTCTTAGTAATTTGTTCCAAATTGTCTTGTGCAAGGTTTGATAATATGGTTTGATTAATGATTGCCAGTTTGTGGTGAATTTTATCAAATTAGTTGGATCATTGATGTTGTTGGAAGAGTATATGACATAGTTGGATTCATTGTTGCTGGTTTGGGTGTCAGTAAAGAACTCACTGACAAGTATCAACAATCTGTTCTTTATCAGTTGGTTATATAAATTGATCAAACTCTCCGAAGTGATTTTGTTACTTATGCTAGTGAAAGGGATTAAGAAGTCTTCTTGTAATATATTGGAGATCTTTTCTCTATCCTTACCGAATGGGAAATGTGCATGCAAATAGTTATCCTTATTAATATTTTCAAAAACTTTTGTAAAATACTCTTGAGCCATGGCCAACGTGTTCAAGTAAGTGACAAAATTTAACAATTTTGGACTATTCGGGGTAGTCTGCAAACTACTTACTGATCCTCCAACAACATTACCGAATGCACTAGATGCACCTTTTAAAAACCCAGCTGCGCCTTGCGGATCTGGGGTTGCTGATCTGCTAATTGGACTTGCCGTGCGGTTGATTGCAGTATTCGGATTGACCAACGATAAAATTTGATTATACCTTGGTTGGTTGTCGTTTAAATTCTTTATGAAGAACCCATTTATCAAATCTTGCTGCACAATGCCAAAACTTTCATTTATGAAACTCTTGACCGAAGTTGGAAGTCCCGATTGAACGATACTTCGCAAAGTGGAATTTAACACTAGGGTTAAATCTTCAACAACCGAAGAAATTGGAACTGGATCTGGGCTCGATGATTTTTCACTACTCATGAGTAAGTATGGTTCCAATGAAGTCAATTCTTCAATGGTAATGGCCTTTTCTAATGAACGACGAAAGTAAAAATTATTTAGTTTTTCAAATGACGGTAAAAGCTTTTCATTGATTTTCTTTGTGATTGTCGACTTACGAATCAAATCAGGTAGAACCAATATTCCCTCCTTGTTTGAGTCGCCATTTGTATCATCCAAATACTTAACGGTGATAAATTTGCAGTATAATGTCCAATTCTCCAAAATTGAAGAAAGTTCTTGACCCAAATCCCCGATTGTTCTTATTGGTAATAAATCTTCGGAAGAATCAAAGCTGTTACGGAAGCCTTCTTGGTCCTGGTTCATCTGCTCTTTCAATTCAGCTAACCTTTTGGACAAAATTGGGAACGAGTACAAATTTATATCTTGGAAATACTTTTCCAATCTTCGCAAGTCATAAAATGTATCTGCTATAATTCCTACCTGTAAATCGACTTCTCTTTGGATCCTATTGATCACATAGGAAAGAGCCAGGGGATATGTTTCGCTATAATATTTTTTAATCAATGGGCCATGTTGAGACAACATCATGGAAATGTTCTCAAACAATTGCATAATAATGGTTGAAAAAATGCCTGGTTTCAACTCGTGGGCACTTTCCAAGCCTTTGGTAAGATTCTTTGAAGTTTCATTGATGATCTCACAAATGAATTTTGAATAACAATTTAGACCAATTTCTTCTTGATTGATCAATGGGAATAGTTGGAAAAATTTTGTCAATTGGGGAACGTTTCTTTCCCTTGCCGCTTCTTGGAATTGTTTCTTGAAAACTTCAGTCAATTTGTCAATCCAGTTTGCTATTGCCGCAGTTGGTAGTTCAGGAATATCAGTCGATGGAATAACAACAGATGCAAATTTCCCTGATATCAATTCAGGTGGTATTTTTGAGTTTATCGTATGGATACATTGTGCTGCTAATTCCCAGTTTTGATGTTCTATAGCATAATTCGCCTGGTTGATATTATTCTTGAGCAATTGCACGTTATTGACAAATGCTAAGGTCTTGTTGACATTGCCAATTTCTTGATCTAAAGATTTGATTTTATACGTCAATTTATGTCCCAAGTCATTGGCTCCTGAAAAAATGCCATTCAATGTGTTAGAATTGGAAATGGTAGATGCTAGTTTACTCGTTCTCATTAATTCAATATTTGTTATATCTTGCTGGGTCTTCTTACTATTCAATGCGGTGAAATTGTTGAGATTGTTGTCTATGCTGACCATGGCAGAATCAATCTGGTCTATTAAATTGTATAAATCATTGGGAGTTGATGCCTTTTGGTACTTTGATTTCAATTCCGCTGTAGTTTCTGGGACATGCAAGTCACTTAACGAAATAAAAGTACTACCCTTTCTCGTAATCTTCCCACGCTCCATCGCATCCAGTGTAAGTGTAAGTTTGAGTTCTTGGTGTAATTATGTTGAAAAAAAAAAAAATTAACACGTTAAAAGATCAACAAAAAAAAATTGTCGCTCAACAACAAAGATTCGACCCACAGTACAGTGGCAGCATTCGACAGACGATCATGGGAACTGTTTACAAGAAAAGATATCATCTGGTAGAAAAAATAATGTGCTGTCAATTGTTCAAGTCGTAGACTTTACTGCTCTGTATTTACAATTGAGCGGTAAGTGGAGAAGATTGTGTATGAGTGGATGCTTGAGTCTCGGAATATAACCAAATAGGGAAGTGCGCCTTATCACCGGAATTCGATTGACTGATATGAGCTTACAAATCTGCTGCACGTGCATTCTAAAGTTAGTTATCCCCGTCTTTAAATGTGGATTGGGTGATGAGTAATCAAACAATATTTAACAACAAAGATAAGCCACAAAATGGGGGAGCAATTGATATTCAAGGGGTGGCCACAATTTGCAGCAGCTATAAATAAATTGCGTCTCCCGCCGTTTATCGAACGATACAGAAACATCAAAAAACGAGTTACTCATTCCACAATTATTTAAACCAGTTAATCAAGTATAATGTCTTCACACACCACAGTATTCGTTTCCGGTGCTACTGGATATATTGCCCAAAATATCGTCAAAGAATTGTTGACCAATGGTTATAAAGTCATTGGTTCTGTCAGGTCTAAAGAAAAAGGGGATTATCTCAAGAAATTGATCAATTCCAAGGATTTTGATTACGTGGTTGTTCCCGATATCAGTGTTCATGGAGCTTTTGATGAAGCCTTGAAGGAACACCCTACCGTGACGGTTTTTATCCATGCGGCTTCCCCTGTTGTCCATGATACTACGGATCCAAGGAAAGATGTTCTTGATCCTGCAATTGAAGGGACGAAGAATGTTTTAAATGCAATTAAACAATATGGTGTCAATGTATCTCGTCTTGTTGTCACGTCTTCTTTAGCTGCTGTCACTCCTGGTAAAGGTTTTGATAGAAACAAGATCTACACTGAAGAAGATTGGAACCCAGTCACCATTGAAATTGCTTTAAAGAATCCCGCTAGATCTTACGCTGCTTCGAAAACATATGCGGAAAAGGCGGTTTGGGATTTCGTTAAGAATGAAAACCCAAAATTCAAAGTTGCTGTTGTTAATCCAACTTTCGTCTTTGGTCCACACGCTTACGAAATCAAGGATAAATCACACTTGTCATCGCTGGCCGAAATTGCTGCTTCTATTTTCAGGGCAAAAGCAGATGATCCGCTTCCAGGCTTCACTGGTACGCTGATTGATGTTCGTGACATTGCCAAAGCACATTTAGTAGGTTTCGAAAAAGATGAAGCTATCAATAAGAGATTGGTATTGGTTAAAGAGCCGTTTACTCCTGATTTGATTGCGCATTTGATAAAGAAGAATTTCCCAGATTATCAAGGTCCAACAGGAGACTTGGCAAAAAGTGAAAAATTAGTTAAAGAGACTGTGTCGAGAATTGACACTTCTGCAACCAACAAAATCCTTGGATTTGATTTGATTCCTTTAGAAAAGTCAATTGTTGATTCGTACCAACAATTCATTGATGCATAAACATGTATTTGTAGATTTAAGGAAGTAGATATCTTTGTAGTCAATTTTGCAATAATCTGAATATTTTGAAATTTCGCACACCATACAAACGAGAATCATCGCAAATATTTTTCCACTATTCATCGTTAATTCCACACAGCCATGAATGATGATGATATAGCAGCAGAAACATCCACCCTCCCCATAATCTTGCCCCTCATTAACCCACTAACTGACCCGGAAGTACTTCTATTTAACATTGATGATATCAAGAAATTGCGTAACGAGTACAACATCCTAGGAGTGCTCATGGGCACATTACAACAATATCCACAACAAAACATTTTCCTATCCGTGCCGTTGAAATTGATCGTGTGGGAAGTGCTATGGTTGATCAAGAACAAGAAGGCAATCTTGGTCGATCAGTTGTCTTACAGAAATGCCCGACTTGTTGGAAAAGACGTGGAAAATACCAATTACTCTGGTAATTTGGTTACAACTGCTAATGCAGAGACAAACGCAGATTTGGAACTAGCAGAAAAGTTTCAAGTCCCTATTCAAGACTACATCACAAGCTACTTGGCCAACTCCGGCTTGTCCATTAACACTTTCATCACGTGTAATAAATACTACAACTATTTGCAGAACCAAGGATATTTCATAAACCCAGGCTTGAAATTCGGAGGCGATTTGGTGATTTATCCTGGTGACCCATTGCGATACCATTCGTATTCCATAGTCAAATTCGAATTTGTCGATATGCACCAAGTTGTGGTTGGTGGCAGGTTGGCCACCAGCGTCAAGAAGAATTTGGTAATAATGGGAGAACGGAATTCAGAGAGCAAGGAGCGCGAGAAGATAGACAAAGAAACTATGGAAGAACTATTCGAAGAGACGGTTCCTTTGACATTCTCCATTGAATGGGCTGGTTTCGGTTAATCAAAGTATATATATTCCTACCTAAAACAATAATAAACAAAAAGGAGCAGAAAAGTTAAAACAAATAAAAGTAGAAATAGAGTTTAGTTCCTTCCATGATGAATAACACCACCAATACGGCCCATTATTCCATGGCATGGTGTCTTTTTAGTAGATCCATCCAATGCCTTCAATATCTTGTTCGACAACTCGAATGCACTTTTGTGCCTGGGTGTATTTTCAATGACTTGAACAACAGAGGCCATGTCATATTTGTCACTTTCATCTTTTCTGTACTTAGAACTTTCATCTGAAATGATAGTTCCATTGACGGCATCAACGACTCTCTTGTATTTTCTGTCATGTTTTCCAAATCTAATCTTCGATTTATATTTAGAAGTGGTTGAACCATATCCATGATTTCCGTTGGAAGAAATCACATAGTTGGAGGTACCATTTTGGGCAGTATTTTCATAAGTATCAAAAAGACCACCGTCAATTGATAACCCAGAACCTTTGGAATGCACGAAATTAACATCTAACTCGACACTGAAATTACCAGAAGATCCAATCTCTTTATTGAGCTGGTTTACTTTGAGAACCAATGGGTATTTCAAAGAAGTTGCTGATTCCAAAATAGTATTGTCGAATGGTGGAGATGGGTGCTTGCCATGGTGGAAGGCAAACTCTTTTGACTGATGTTCTGGCAAAGCATTATCCTTTATTGAAAAAAATTGCAAAGAATGGCCAACATGAACGACTGATTGTCTGTCCCCTGATCTTCCATAGTTTTGAACATTGGAAATCACTGCTCTTGAATAACTGATAACCGTGGTATTTAAAACAATACCGTTTTTTAAGGTAAAACTGAAGTTACTAACCAAGTGGGCATCTAATTTGGCACCGATTACCTGTTGGAAGGACTTCGTAAAGTGTGGACTGACAGCAATGACGTAACCTTTACTGCTGTTATGAATTTTGACGACCTCACCGGAAGATTCGACAACTTGATCATTTTCATAAGTCAATAAATTGGCAGTGGTGATCCAGTTTTCATTAACAGATACACTGTCATCTTTACCGATTTCACCCAATACGTTACTGATCTCAATTTCCAAAACTTTTTCATCGAGTGCTTGTTGTTCCCAAAGATATGGCAACAATCCAGTAACATCAACGTCAATGGATGGAACGTCAAATGCATTGAATGAGACGACAGGTGACCACAAGGCTGGTGAGATTCCACCAGTGAAAATCACTGGCTCTGGTGTTTGTGTGATGATCTTTTTGCCGTTGAAATACACATTGACGGCTCTTGCTGGACCTCTTCCAAGGAATTGATTACCGTCATCGGCGAATACGTTTTTGAACTTGTCAAGAACGTTTGAGTACCAGAATTCTTCGGCAGCGTTACCCGAGGTGAAAATGGAAAGTTGCAAACGAGTAGTATTCTTGGCAACCTTTGGCAAGTCAATAGCAAGTCTTCCCTTGGAAAGATAGACAACTGGCGCTTCATTGGCCTTAGAACTAAAAGTCAATGGATAAATTTGATCAGCCGGTTTGGCACTGGAGAAAATCCAATGTTCCTTGTGTAATCTGTGTGGTCGGCGATGTGGCCCATCGTGTGGTGGATGATGTGGTGGGTGTTCTGGACGATCAGACTCCTTTGGCTCCTTCGGTTTCTTGTGTTTGCCATCTTTATCTTTGTGTCCCTCATGATGCTTGCCATCTTTATCGTGGTGTTCGTTATGGTCCTTCTCGTGCTTGTCTTTGTGTTCTTTATGATGTTTACCATCTTTATCCTTGTGTTGTTTGTGGTTCCCTTTCTCTTCTTCATTGTTATCTGAATCACGTTTTTGTTCGTCAACTCTTTCTTCATGTTCATTGGCATGCGATTCACCGTCCTTTGGATGATGACCATCATGATGTGGTCCAGAATGGTGGGGATGGAATCTCTGGAATTTATACAAATCAACAGCTAATGTAACGTCAAAAACACCAGTCAATTTATCAGTCAATATATTATCCAACTGGAACAATATCTGAGCGTTTTCCTTCTTGAAAAGTTTGGAATATTTGGTTACATCTTTCTTGAAGTCACTGAATGTTTTACGACCACCAGGTTCAATAGTAGATGTTCTCCAAATTTGCACCCCATCAACAAACAAATTCGCCAATCTGTCAAATTGGACACCTTCTACTTCGGTGTGTAAAGATAAGACAACGGCATCAAAATCCAAGTCAGCAGGAGCGGTGAAGTTAACCACAGCTGGCTTTCCCCAACTGTTACCAAAGTCATGGCGGAATAACTTTTTAGAATACAAGGATTCGCAGAAACGTGGATTTGGAACAAAAGGATTGGTGACACTGATGATCTCTTTTGGTTTGCTAGATTCACTTTCTTGCCCTTCTTCGGAACTGGTGTCGACTACGTTAATCAAATTTCTGAAAAGTGGATGGTGGTCCAAAGGTTTAACTGGAGTTCTAGAAGATCCGCAGTTGAAACCAAATTTGAAGTTGCTCAATCCGTGGTTTAACTCATTGAAATTTGAGTAGACGAAATTTACCAAGTATATTACACCAAACAAGGAAAGAATTTGATAAATACGTTTGAACTTGTTCGAATGGTGTTTCACTCTGTAGTCTTCTCTCATAACTTTTTCATCATTATGCTTCTCCAAGTCATAATCTTGGTTTGCGGAATCTGGATTGTCCGAATATGGCGGCAATTCCGGTTCCGCTGAAGTCACTTTGACATCAGATTCTCTGTCTTCACTCGACATTATTTGGAACTTTAACAAAGAAATATTAGTTTTAAATTAATTGTAATAGAATAAATAAAAAGACCAATTTTGGAAAGGAACAAAAAAAACAAGCAGTGGTTCTGTTGCTTTATTTATATTGCATCCATGACATGTGGTTACTCATGAGCCTCAACTCCCGTAGCCAAATAAAAAAAAAAAAAAAA
>JAKTVH010000395.1:0-25832 GCA_030557105.1 Candida frijolesensis | reverse complement strand
AAAAAACATTGCATGATCGTATCTATTGTTAGCACAAACTCGGCTTTTGAAAAAAAAAAAAAAAGGAAACCAGCTATCCTGGCATGGCAAATTGTCGGTATTGTCAGTTCTCGAACCAATCGGAGAAACCACCGTGAACAAGGCTTCAAAGAGAAGAAGGAAGGCTTTTAAAGCAACATCTGAAGTGGACTTGTATTAATTTTGTAACCTATTTCGCCTCTAACGGGGATTGGAACACACCACAAAAACAAAAATCTAATTATTCTATTTGCTCGTTTCCTGATTACATCATTAATTCAGAGTTTCTGCATAAGCTAATATCCTTTTGAACAAGACCTCCAACTCCTGACTATCCTCTAAGTTTTCGATGTTGGTCTTGATCAAATCAACCACTCCATTGGTGAACCAACTATCGACGTTCAAAGTGACACTCTGGTTAAGGATCTCAATAAACAACTTCACCGATAAAAAGGGGTCTAAACAGCCATCGGCAACACGTAAGCACTTTTGGAGACATTCCAATACTCGTTTCCCGTCGTTTTCTTCCCCCTTTCTCTCTTGATTCCACAAGTGGGCGCAAGCAAGGATTGCTCTCGTTACTTCATTCTTTTTCAGCAATTTACTTGCATACATTGTCAACTTGGTTATCAAACTTTCATAATTGTCTTTCGATAAATTTTTCGTCTTGACTAAAGAATTTGCAATTGCTAAAATTGATTCATATGCTAACGAACCACCTGAAAGTGAGTCTCGTGGATTGATATTTGCAGCATGCTTGTTCTGGTGTGTTGATAGAATAAGGTTCTCTTCATAAATAACAAAACTTTGGGTGAATAATTCATAGCACAAGGATTCCAATTTCAACTGATCTGTGACGATAGCGACATTTAAATAAAGATTGAGAATCAAATCAGACGAGTATTCTTGGTGATGTTGGTACAATTCGTCAATAATCACCGATAAATTCTTGAAATTTGAAGTCGTTTGCAATGCTGCTTGATCATCTGTACTCTTCAGTTGTAAATTCACATATCCAATAATTTTCAATTTGAACAACATTTTCGATATTAATGTTGGGTAGGTGAAAATTATGTTGTCAAAGTTCTTGTTCAAGTATGTCTTTCTAACATGCATTAAATTAGCAATACTCTTGGCTGGGTTTTCTGGGGTGTCAACTAATTGAATTACTTTACAAATCTTTTCTTGAATTTCAAGGAATTCAGGAGTCACCAATTGCTCATTGTTGTTGATTTTAAATGTTCTGGTTACTCCCAAGTTCTTAGCTGTGTCCAACTTGCTTGGTGACTCGGCGACTAAAACCAAAAGATATTTAAAAATTCCGTCTATTTGCTCCACGTCAGTCAATAATTCGCTGTTATTCTCACTGGCAAGTGATAACACTTTATCTATTATCGCCAACGAAATCACCTTTTGCAAATTTTTGTTAGCTAGTTTATTGTAAAAGTCGTAAAAGTTCTCCAAGTTCAACAAACTCTTGACAGACTTGAAATGTGAAACGGGCACTATTAACAAGTTCGACCACATTTCTTCTTGTTCACTGCTATTTTCCTTGCCACTTATATTATCCTCAGCAAATTTGTAAATGATATCCAAATTGGAAAAATTTTCAGGATCAAACGTTAACAAGAGGTTAATCAAAGACTGCAAAAGCAGTGAGTGTTCTTCTGGCGGTAAATCTGGACCCAGTTCGTTTAATTTGGAATAAAATTGCCAAAAGGATTGGAATAACTCATCGATGTTAACACTATGCAACACGGGTTTGTCTTCGACACTTAAATCCGACATATCACTGGCAAACTTTTCGTAGGCTATGAATCTATCAATCAATGCTTGAACCAACTCACTCTTCTTCAACAATGGATGAAGGTTTACAAAAACCTCACTGAGTAACTTGTCTAATGTGGCAAAATGGAAGTCATCTGGGAACACTTGGATCAAAACATCAATTAAATAACTCTGGGCCAAGTGATCACGACACTGGATGACTTGTTCAGTGACAGTTGGGAAAATCCTGTATTTGTAATATTCAACGGCCGAATAAGACTCATCTCCTGTATAGTCATCGATAACCTGCGACAATCTTACCAAATTCGAACCAACAAGGATTTTCAATTCTTTTCGTTCTCGGTACCTCAATTCACGTTCGGAAGAATGTCCTTGATGTTGTAATCGAACCCAAAGTTTGTTCATTTCAATAAAATTGGCAATTAGGAAATCCACAGTCTCTTGGAAATCAGCTTGGTTACCAAATGGTAACAAGTTTTTGGTACGTTGTGACAAATAATACCTCAAAAACAACCCTCTAATAGGATGTTGAACACCATGACACATTTCAATCATATCTTTCATTAAATCCTTAGTTGGTGCTCCTTCTATTGACATATAGGTGGTACCAATAACGATCATCAAGTATAATCTAGGTATGATGTTTCCGGAATATTGAACAATTTCGTATAGATCAGCTAGGAAAGCTGAGCCGTTGCCCTCGTTGTTGTTGTTCGTCTTCTTCTTTGCATTCTGTCTAGCAGTGTGGGTGTTCAACAAATAAGTGGACAATGTTTCCAACGAATCGAATATCAACATGTAAATTTCATAGTATTGTTTAGGTGTTAATGCGTTAGTTCTCAATTCACTAAGGAAGTTGGAACAATGTTTTAGAGCCGGTAATAATTTATTATCATTGAGATCATGCTTCATTAGATTGGACTGACTCTTGATGTTGTTGATACAACTCTGAAGTGCTGCCTTCTGTTCACTTGCAAGTAACACCATTGATTATAGATGATTGGCGGTGGATTGGTAATTTGTTCTGGTTAGAATAGACGGGGGGCGTGCTTAGTTGAACTTTTAAGTTGTTGGGTTTCCTAAGGAGCTTTTTCTTTTTTTTTTTTTCTTGTCTGTCTGCCACTTGGTTGTAACAATCGTTACTAAATTAAACGATTCCGGCGATTATTTTATCGCGCCGTCAAAATTCCCCAAAAAAAAGTCCGCTTACAATGGAATAATGATTGAATTAGTTGAATTGATTATTAGTTTATATATATTAAAGAAATTACAATACCTATGTATACAATGGTGAGCTTCCAGCCTAATAACAATAACTGACGTATCTATATATAAACAAAAAAAGACAAACGTGGAGACGAAAAGGAATGCAAATCTATGAACCATTTGCTGAAGTGATTGGAACAATACATGCCCCTCCCCTCCTCATGATAATATAATACAAAAAACAACTTTTGTTCAAACTAAATTAACACCTTGATTGATAGGTAACAAAATAAAAAAGGAGAAAAACGATTACACACGGAGTAAGTGGGGGAATGTTGACAAGAACAAGGATATTATTAAAGTTCAAAGTTAAGAAAAACGAACGACGTTAATCAAGCAATGACGAAACCGACATTTTCTCTTTGTATTCCTTCTGACCATTCAGTTTCTTCAAAAGTTCTTCTTCCTTAGTGTTAGGATTTTCATCTGTTTCCATGTTTTCCTCACTCGTCTCACTTTTATCGAGTCCGCCTTCGGCTTCTTCTTTAACCGGTAAATTGATCGAAGCTGAGCTACCCGAATAGATCTTCTTGTAAGACGTAGCCGGCGAGGTAACAGATGATGTATTATTTGGAACAGCAGAATTATGAATGGAACTTATTGACGAAACTGAAAACCTCGTCAGTGGAGTTAACAAAGGAGAATTGAAGGATGAACTTTGTGATCCATTTCGTTTATGGTTGGGGTGTTCCTTGTTCAAAGGATTTGGAAATAAATCGGAAGCGAATGTACTTGATCTCCTTGAAGCATTTGAATTGTTCAACAACTCAAAATGTGTTATAGAATTATTTCTGGATGCAGCAGTACTCAACAGTAATGGTGAGCCGCTATACGACGATGTACCATTGCCATTGGCGTGACTTCCACTAGGTCCACTAATGGAGGTGCGTGCTGAATGAGCGTTGAATAAATTGGTATGGGATCCGCTATGATGATTAAGCAATATTGAAGATGTAGCACTTGAATGTCTACGACCAAACTGGTCGTCAATCAACCTACGTTTATTATTCTGTGCGATCGGTGGCAATGTAGTTGTAGAATTGATATCGAAACTTGCTGATCTGTGATTGCTTGGTTTTAGAGGTGAGCTGCCAGCAACTTGGTTGTTTTCCGATGATGGTGGAGGTGTTGAATTGGACGTTGCAATCGATGTTGGATGCAACGCTTGGGATATGCTCGGGAGTGTCTTTTCTTTGTCTTTACCAAACATAGACGTATTGAACGAAATCTGAGGTAATTGGTAGTGGTGATGTAACTGTTGTTGCGGCTGTGATAGTGTTTGGGGTTGGGCTGGAGATTGAAGTTGGTGCTGTTGTTGTTGTTGCTGTTGTTGCTGGCTGTATGAATTGGAATTAGGAGCGCTGGATGGAGGAGGAGGCAACATTGAGCTTTTGCCATCAACACTGGTATCCATGGCTGTACCGTCTGCAGACATTCGTTCCTTCTTGATTTCCGAGATCGTTGTGTCACTGTCGTTTGGGAGGGTTGCAACACTTGCTCTTCTTCTTCTATTTGCACCACCATTCCACCAATTCTTAATGGCATTGTCCGATCTTCCATTCAAGTGACGTGATATCTCAGCCCATTTTTTACCATGGATAGCCACAAGCTTCTCTATTTTCGCACCTTCTTCTGGGGTTATTGGAGCTCTATTCAATGAAGGTTTCAAATTTTGATGGTATCGCTCACGACATTGCTTGGCAGTTCGACTCTCAAGGTAGTTAGAAATTCTGACCCAGTTGGAAGCACCGTGTTGTTCGATCAACTCCAATAATTTTGCATCTTCTGCTGGTCCCCATGGTCCTCTCTTATGGTGAGAAGAAAGGCTTTGTTTATGGTCAGGATGGTTTGGAAGGTGTTGGTGTTGGTGTTGGTGAAGTTGTTGTGATGGGTGCTGTTGTTGTTGGGGCAAAAGTTGTTGCTGTTGGTAGTATTTTTGTTGTTGCAAGTGCTGGTGCTGTTGTTGGTGCTGGTGCTGGTGCATAGGCATTTGGACGGATTGTTGTGGTACTGACTGAGGAGGCACAACGGCTGTTAAAGGTGCAGGTGGGGGAGGGTGGTAATGATTATTTGGTTGGATGATCATGCCTATGGGTGGCAAGGTTTGGTACTGTGGGGGGTATGCAAAGCCTACATGCTGAGTTTGCTGTTGGGGGTGGTGGTGGTGGTCCTGCTGAAAGGAACTCGAGTTCTGGTGAATGTGATTCTGAGTGGCCAGCAGGGGAAGGTACTGGTCTGATCTATTAAACATATCTGGATATGAATCACGCAAGGTAGGCTATGTTCTGTCGATGTCAAAAATGTGGTATGAAGAAAAATTTTCCTGATACGTCGGTGATATGGGTTTGTTTAGTAATACGGTAATAAGAGATTGGAAGATATTATTGGTGTTTTATAGTTGGGTTTTTTTTTTTTTCTTCTCGCTTTCTCTCTCTAAATGAATTCCTGACTCTTTTTGCTTTCACGCTTTGTCTCCTGTTCCGTCCTCCGTGGTGGTTGGTGCGTGGTGCGTGTGTACCGAAGAAAGTGTTCTTTTTTTTTTTTTTTTCCTTTTCTCCCTGGAATTGAAAATTATTGTTACTTTTTTTGAGTTACTTGTTTGATTGTTTAGTTGGGTGGAATCTAAAAAGTGTGAAATTCCTGTTCCTTTATGCGTGTAAGTGTGTGGTGTATGCTTGTGTGATATTATTTTCTTGTTTTTTTAGAAGGTTAATTTCTAATTTCTAATTTCTAATTTCTTTGTCACTAAGGGAATTTTTAGATCCGATCGGAAATAGTGTTGCTTTGGGGTTGGGGGGACAGTTGTGGATAAAGAATATTCGGATGATTATTATTATTCGAGTACTTATCCCTTCACCTAATCCTTGTTCTTGAACTCTTTATTCTTATGCTTATTATTCTTTATACTGAGTAAGGAAAAGTCTTGATTCAAGAAAACCCACAAGAAATGCTAAGACAAAATACTCTCGAGTGAATTAAATCAAAATTTAATAATAATGTATTATATTTCAGTTGAATAAAAAAAAACGGAAAACTGAAAACTGAAAACTGGAAACTGAGAAAACGGGCAACTGGTGAAACCGGTTGATATTTAAATTGTGAAGTTGACATATTGCCGTTTTGACATCTACCAGGCGTTTTCAATATACTCTTTATTGTTACTCTTTTGGTGGTTTTTTGCCCTTTTTCCCTTGTTTTTTAGTTGGCCTGCTGTTGTCATTTAGTTATGACTCCCATGGTGTTAGACCTTGGGTGTTAATCACACAAATCAAAACGTTGGTACTGAGTCAGAACATGCAGTGTATTCTACTTTTAACCGCCAGGTACTTTCAAGGCGACATTTGCACAACAAACGCAGAGTCTAAAACTTAATGTCGCTGGTTGTGCATAAAAGAAAAAAAAAAATGTTCGAAACCAACAAAATTATTTTGTGCATTTGATGCAAAAATGTCCCAAAATATTAGCACGACATTTCGCCCCCCAAAATCATCTAATTTTTTTTTTTTTCCACCCTTTGTAGGATCTACTGTGGCATTTGCTTTTCTGAAGTTATTTTAAGGGCAACTTCTACCGAGATCGCAGTACTGAAACTTCGGCTTTGATAAGGTAGGGCTAGAGTTGTTTTTTAGAACATAGATCCTTGAGGAGACTGTTTACCATGACCTTGCTGTTGCTTACCAAGGGTCCCCCACCCTTTCTCATGCAATAGCAAGATTTATTTATTTTTTTTCTCTCATGTGGGAAAGGAATTCAGAAAGTGGCCTGTCTATCTGCTGACTTCTTGAAGAAAACCCATATGACTTTTAACATTCTTAAATCTATTTTTATCTGGGTTATCTACATTCTTCATGGTGATTATTCAAGTTTCACACATTCCCATACGCAGGGGGGTATTATGCTGAATGTCTTCAAAAAAAATAATATTAAGCATTAAAATATCTCGTTTCAAGAATGAATGCAATGCAACCTAGAGAAGCAATCTGCATGCCCTGAATATCTGACGAAGAAAGATTCTGTCAATCCTTGAGAATTGACCTGTTTTGTAATTCAAAGGCATTGGACTAAGTTTAGTACCATAAAACTTTATCGCTCCATTTCATTGTGTACTCATGAAAGGAAGCCATGGGTACTTAAGAAAACGAAATCTTTCAATGATGTATGAATTATAGGAAGCTCAATAACTCATTTACTTGAGTAGAAACTTTTGGATAACCGTCGTAATTACACTTTCTTGCGATACCCGTTGGATGGTATGGAGGTTGTTGGGAACATCCTTCCATCCCTTTCAAATTTGTTTCAAGTTTGATCCAATATATTGGAAAAATACAACTGTTTAATTGTTTACTGGGAAATGTGCTACAATATACCCGCGCTGCAGTACAAACAACAACGTGCAAAAAGTTCGTTTTGAGTACGCAAATACTTAAGTACCATCTATCTGATATTTCGGCACAAAGTCACTTGGCAAGAGCGGTAATTAATGTCCACTTGCTCTTGCAAAGACGGAAATGACGTAGGGACGCAAATTTCACAAATAATTACATAAACCTAGCTTTCAAAAAAAAACATCACCTGAAATTCGCCGAACACAACGACTCGAAAAAGGTATACGATGGCGAGCAGGTGATGTGAGAATATGCTCTTAAAAGATTCATATGGTACCAATTAGAAGGGTTCTGATAATCAGTACAATTTTTGTATTGTACAAAAATGTGGTTATCCGATGCTTTACTTAACAATATGCTTTCTAAAATCCTGACCCGCACGACATTTTTTTTTGTCTTTTTTAAACCATGCTTGTACCCTCAGTTGTGTGGTATTCCTTTTCCCGCGGAATCGTCCTTTCCGTGATTCACAGATAGGGTTTCCAATGATTGTAAAACAAGAAAAAGACATCTTTTGACTTCGTTGGTTCTATTTTGTTTTTTTTTTTTTTTCTCTCTCCGTTAACTTTTAAGAATCTTCACAGAACATGTTTCATGCATGAAATGTCGCGAAAAAACCTTTGTTTTCCCACTTCAATTTTGTAAAACAAGAACAGATACTGTATTGACACTTTTTTTTTGTTTATTGTTTTTATTATCACCGGCGTGGGCTTCCTATCCGGAGCCAAGAACTGAATTTACTAACGTAAACGTTGAACAAGAGCGCTTAAGAAGAAACAGAAAAATATGATAGAAAAAACGAAAAGTTCTTGGGATCAGCAACTCAAACGTTTCACGGTTATATTCAACGGCCTGCGTTAAATCATACGACGGACACAAATTGTACAGAAAATTCCCAATTTTTTTTTTTTGCAGTAACTCTTGCCCAACAGGTTAAGCAATAAATGAAAAATTGCTTTTCATATGCATAAACGTATTTCTAGAACAAACGAAGTGGAATAATATACCCCAATAATAAGAGGCAAAGAAAGCTACTGCAAAACAAAGGAAAAATTGGGGGAACAAACTCTTTTTTGTTTCTGACTGGGCCAGTTTTAATAATCGTCGCTCTAAACAAAATAAAATAATCAGAACCAAAAAATAAAATTAAAATAAGAAGAATGGCAGAATACAAACCAAAACCAAAAAAAAAAAAAAAAATCAACAATAACATTTTAGTCTTTGTTTAATTGTAAACGAATAGTACACCTAATCTGTCCACATGACGCACGGATAAGCAAACTTTCTAAACGTACAGGCTGACTCAATTTTGGGACAAACCGGACTTAAAAAAAAAAACTAAATACCGCACAAAAAGTGAAACAACGGTAAATTCGTTGAAATGGAAATGGTTAGGTAATCGCAGAAATACAATTGCGAATTGAGTCCAACAATCGTAGTGTAATCTATTGCGCCAACAACATTACTAAATTTATTTGATCATCAAAATCTGGAGATGTCCGAAACCAACCAAAATGCTAAGAAAATTTATGGGGGTAGGACTACCATCAGAAATAATATATTACAGTTCATCACAACAGGCGTGATTCGGAAAAGTGATAAAATTTCCTACCCCATGGAAATAAAATAATCCATGTAACTTGCTGCACCGTTGGGGGGAGGATAAGATAGAGGGGGCGGAGGAGAGTTTTCTCCTTATTTGTGGCAAATAGTGGAGTTGCGATAACACCACACGGAAATTTCTGATAAGCAATTTTCACAAACCTTGCTATCTCCCTTCCCCACCTCCCCCACAGCGCCTATTTCCAAAAGATTATTGGAGACAACGACATTTAAGACTGCCACTTAATCTCAAAGTATAGTGGTGGTTGGTGACCAACAAACTCTATTCAGCCACGCAATGGGTGGGGGGTTACAGGACGGGGTTAGTGAACAACATACGAGACAGGGGTACTAGAATTTCCAAATTTCCGAATAAGGCAACTTGTCCGAGTGGTTAAGGAGAAAGATTAGAAATCTTTTGGGCTTTGCCCGCGCAGGTTCGAATCCTGCAGTTGTCGTCATTTTTTTGACAACTAGACCAATTTTTTTATTAACAAATATCAAGAGAGTTTGCAAATATGACTGTACGATAATCTGCTTCTTTTTTTTTTTTTGTAAAATCTATTAACGAATTAATCTCTATATAAATAAATAACCTCCTATATAATTTTCGATTACCTGCATCCGTTGTACTGTCCCTTTCATTCACTCATTAAAATAAAAAAAATTTGTTTAAACTCTATCATCCACTGCATGTCCAGGCTTGATAATCAATCTGCAGCTTCTTGTTTTTGAAATGAAATTATGCCAACTATTCTCCAAGTATAAGATCTGACCAATGACTCGGCTCTGGTAGTACCATTTTCATTTGTAATTGTTAATCATCTACCTCTTTTTGTTGTTGGTGTTGCGGATATGGGGTATCAGATATAAGAACGACCGACGTCTTGAAATGATCGACATGGCCAATATGAATCAATTTTCTATTTCTTTCAAATACTCTTCCAAATCCTCTTGTTCGAAAATAACCTTGACCATTAATGAACAACTTGGACAAACAGCAACGTCTTCTCCGTCCTGCATGTCATATATGCTAATGGCGAATTTGTCACCACATGGACAGGGATATTGGAAAATCTGCTGGATTGGATCAAATGTGAAATCCTCGATTTCTATCTCGTCATATATCGTTTCCATAACTGTATGACTTGATCTTCTTTAGAACTATTCCTTTTTGCTCTTAGTTGTCTTCCACCGGAAATAAAAACACAGTCATTATTTTTGATGTAGAACAAATCGATAAAAAAGTAACAAAACAATCAAACTCCAAAAGAAATGAAAAAAAAAAAAAGAAATCTTAGACATCGCATATAACTAGGGTACCAGCCCTAGGATTTTCTATTTTCACGTGTATAAGTAATGTACAGGATAGAGTGCGACTGTAGCACTTTTTTCTATTGTTAATTCGTTAACTATGGCAGATGCTACCAATTTTACTCACATACATTTTTTCTGGTAAGGGTGCACTACGCACTAACATTTGACATTGCAATTTTTGTTCTAGTGTGAGCATATGGTACTGGCGCACTGGGGAAACTCACTCTCGCTCTCGCAGCAAAGCACTGTTTCGCACTCTCTTTTGGTTTAGGCAAAATAAAAAAAAATTTTCATTATTCTTTGAAATTTTATTTAGCACTCTTTTTCAATTAACAGTGATACAGAAGTGTATGTTGACATATACCATATACTAGATACTACCATATGTATATATATGTATTGTTGTCGATGATCCAATAATTAGAATGGGAGACAATACAATCAAGTGATATTCGTTTGTCGTTGGAAGATTTCAATCATTTGGAAAATGCAAACATAGAACAGGGATAATCATTATCGAAGAGTTTTTATATGTTTTTACATAATATTCCCTATCGTAAGGATATTAATACTATTGGGAGTGAAAGAATTACAATAACCCTGGAATAAGTTTACAATTCATATCAGTTAGTTCACATCAGGAGATTCACCTTGGATATCATTCAGTACATATATACGATAGTATTTGACTTGGACACACGGGATAATAGTTTACTAACATTTTATTTGTTCTTTTTTTTTAGTTTAAAATGGGTATTTCTAGAGATTCACGTCACAAAAGATCTGCTACTGGTGCCAAGAGAGCCCAATTCAGAAAGAAGAGAAAGTTTGAATTAGGTAGACAAGCTGCCAACACCAAGATTGGTCCAAAAAGAATCCACTCTGTTAGAACCAGAGGTGGTAACCAAAAATTCAGAGCTTTGAGAATTGAAACCGGTAACTTCTCCTGGGGTTCTGAAGGTGTCTCCAGAAAAACCAGAGTTGCTGGTGTCGTCTACCACCCATCTAATAACGAATTGGTTAGAACCAACACTTTGACCAAATCCGCTGTTGTTCAAATCGATGCCACTCCATTCAGACAATGGTACGAAAACCACTACGGTGCTACCTTGGGTAAAAAGAAGGCTGCTCACGCTGCTGAAGTTGCCGAAGCTAAGAGATCCAGAAAGGTTGAAAGAAAATTGGCTTCTAGATCCGGTGCTGCTGCTATCGAATCTGCTGTTGATGCCCAATTCGGTTCCGGTAGATTATACGCTGTTGTCTCTTCTAGACCAGGTCAATCTGGTAGATGTGATGGTTACATCTTGGAAGGTGAAGAATTGGCTTTCTACTTGAGAAGATTAACTGCTAAAAAATAAACAAACTTGAATGGAAAGTAATTTAATTATTGGGGTGTTTCATAGCATAATTTCTTTTTCATTTATTATAAAATATATACATTAAAGGAGAATTAATTGTCAAACAAGAACACTCTTTTAGGATATATCATGTATTTTATTTAGTTTTTAATAACAAAAAACAACAAAAAGTATCAAAAACAACAGCTCAAGCTTGTAGCCAGAGAATACCTTTTGGTAAGCAAGTCTTTCTACAAGCCTTGATGTTCTATCTGGTTTCCGATCAAATTTTCTACAATTAGTATTTATGTTGAATTCATTATTTTCATATATTAAATTCTATGCAAATCTATATCATGATCACTTGATAAACATTAGTTAGTATACGAAAACGTCTCTCGTTAAATATTTCACGTAAGAGTCCCTTATTTTTGTTTTTCTTCAATTGGAAAGTTCAGAAGAGGCATGTCGTTATCCTTCAGAATAGAACCCCCGAAGGGATCCCACTCAGTACAGGTCTGTGTAAACATTTGATTCATCATTTGAATAAATTATACTTGATAACAAATAAGAAAACAGGTAATAAAGAAACTCTATGGTTGGTTGCCTAACATACTCATGGTAGATTGATTTGCTTTACAGAAAAGATGGTTGTAAAAGTTGAAAAATTTTTCAGTTTGGTAGAATTTTTTTTTTCTCATCCCTTTTTTATATGTGTGGTTGTGGAACTACCCTCGTCCTGAGTTTTCGCCCTGGAGTTTTCGGCCCATTCGAAAAATGATTTCAAGCCCTAAAGAAGAGAAGGAAAAAAAATGCAGGAAAAGCAAAAACTAAAAAGTGCGCGAGACAACCAAGCGAAGCATCTTGTGGCTGGCATCCAGCCGGAATACTTTAGCGAATTCCAATCTTCATCTTAACGTGATTCATTAAAACCATTCGCAAACAGAAAAAAGAACTATCCGAATACAAACTATCGGTCTGTAACTTTCATGGTTGTAATAGTGAAACCACACGGGTATCCTGCTTGATTGTTGCGTTAAGTTCGTCCCAACTAGGCAGCTCTTTCCACAACTTAAAATTTGTTGTAATCACAATATGGCTTTATTGTTTTTCTCGCTCTCACTGTCGCTCTCTCTGTATTTGTTTTTTTTTTTTGTTTTTTCTAAACTCGCTTGCCTGATAACGAGGACAACCTGAGCCATCCACAATTTCTGTCGACAAATTTTTTTAAGTCCCTGTTTCACCTTTCTTCTTCCCTTGGTATTTCTACCAGAAGTGTCTCAATTGGCTCTTTATGTCTTCAACCACTGCTTCTGCATCCACCCCTACTCAAAAGCACATAGCGGTGCTTGTTTTAGACACACCAATTCCCAAAGTAGCGGAAAAATTCGGTGATTTTGGCGATAATACAATCGACCTATTGTCCAAGGCCAACAATAAATTCCCAATTGTCAAATACCCATTGTGTAACACTGACGATAATGAATTGGATCGTGTTTATCAACAATTACATGACAACATCTCGCAAGAACTAATCACAGGGTTCATTTTAACAGGATCAAGAAGTGATGCCTTTGATGAAAATAACTGGATTCAACGATTGGACGAGTTTATCATCAAGAGATTGTATAAATTGAGCTTACCCATTGTTGGTATCTGTTTTGGACACCAAATATTGGCCAAGAATTTAGGGTGCAAAATCGGTAGAAATGAACTCGGTTGGGAAATTGGGATTCATACCATTGAACTAAACCAAGAAATATTTAAACTTGATCATAATCCATTCGTGGATAATTTATTACTTGCTACCACGTCTACTAATGAAGATAAAGAACCAACGAAGAAAATCATCTTGAATCATTTGAACTTGGTGGAATTCCATCAGGATATAATCTATGGATTGCCAACTACTAAGGGCAATGAAATTGTCAGTATTGGATCCACCGTGAAATGTGGTATTCAAGGTATGATTTCAAAAGATACTTGTCCGATTAAATTATTGACTTTCCAAGGACATCCGGAATTCACTACCGATATTGCATTGGATATTTTGAAATACAAGTATGAAAATGGGTTGATTAGTGAAACGGATTATGAAAAATATAAATATCAAACTACTAGTTTGAACAATCAAGGGGATCTAATTGGTAAAGTGATTCTACAATTTTTATTGACCTAATACACATACACAAATAGAATGAGATTTGATTTTACTTTTTTTTTTTTGAAATCTTAATTTAATTTAGTTTAGTCTAGCTTGGTTTGGTTTGGATCTGTTTACTTTACTTTACTTTAGTTTGATTTATGTTATTAATAATCTTGTTATAACTACATTATAATATATATATATACATACAGATAAATACCTACCTTTTATTCTTTTATTTTTTTTTTTGAGCTTTGAACGAATGAAAACTTAATCATCAAATAACTTTTTGCTTGGATTCACAATTGTGAATCCATTTAATTTACCACCTTTTTTACCCTCATTACTATTTCTATTGCTTAATTTGTCATTAATTTTTTTCATATCTTGTAATCTAGACTCTAACTGTTTGATCTTTTCCTGTGCTAATTTTAATTCATTGTTATTATGGGACGTAAGTTTATTAACCACATCTCTCAATTCATCACGTTGTGTTCTCAATGCTTGAATCTCCAATTTCGATTCGTCAAACTCATTGGCTCGTTCCTTTTCTGTCAATCGTTGTTCCAACCCTGGAATAACGACCAATTTCAAATCAGCGTTTTCCTTCAATAATTCATTATATTTTTCCACTAACTCCAGGTCACCTCTAGGTTCAGAAAACGTCCTGCTTCCATGTCTCCTTTCGTATTCATTTAATTTATCTTCTAATTGATTAACCAAATCATTTTTAATCAACAATTGCTTATACAACTCGGTTTTTTCATAATTCAATTTCAATGGAGACGGGGTTTGACCATGTTCACCTAACAAAGCGTGCTCTTCACTTATGAATCTTAACCTTCTTTCCTTGCTCAACTTTTCTTGTAATTCGGAAATTGTCTTGGATTTTTCTGTCAACTCAAGTGTCAAATCTTCCTCTAACTTAGGAGATGAGTTTTGGGTTGCATTGTTCTTCAACTTGTTTTCCAACGCTAATTCACGTTTAATAGACGAAGCCAACTCAGTAGTAACCAATTCCAATTCATTTAGCAAGTCATTGTTGCAATTCATAATACTCATTTCTTCTTTGGTGAATGTCAATGGTTTCTTCAGTGACGTAGTATCCAACGAGCCCAAAGTACCACTTGATGAAACACGTCTATTAAAAGACGGTGGTTTAGTTGTTTGAGTAAATGAAGAATTTCTAGACGGCAACGTGTTGAATGATGTATCTCCGTCGTCGATCGAACTTCCCCTTCTACTTGACTTAGAAAATCTCTTGAATATATTCTTGGTGCCGTTCAAATTGAATGAAGATCTCTTACTAACAGATTGAGTAGGAGTATTAGACGTTGCAACACCAGCTGAAGATAATCTTGAACTGCTTGGACGAGAAGGTAACAAATCCTTAATGTTGTCACCACTAGAAGAGCGACGGGTGCTCATACTTGTTTTTGAAGGGAACTCATCCATAGCTAATTCTCGATCTACTTTCACTGGAATGAAATCTCTCGAAGCGTCTACCTTTGATCTTATCTCTGGAGGAACGTCACTAATTGGTTCTGTAAAATTCTCGTAGAAAGTATCCTCATGTTGATGTGGACCAGAGTGATATGATTCTCTCTTGTGGGTAGCTTCACTTCCGGAATGCACCGCCATTTCAAGTGCCTTGTGCGACACATTAGATGTTGATGAAGTTGGTGGAGTGGTTTCGCCATTCGTGCTCCTTTCAAATACAGCATTTGTATCTACTTTTGGTCTGAACTCGCTATCGTCTGTATCGGAATTGTTTAAATCCACGTTCAGCGACTTCTGCGGAGTTGATTCACCGTATAAGGAAGATCCTGTAGATTCCGATTGCTCATATTCACCGAACTTGCTTGTACTTGCAGGATTAGGGAATCTTGGATTTGACTCAGTTGATGGAGATCTAAAATTATTAAACGCAGTGTTTTGAACAATATTTCTAAGCTTTGGATTGGAATCCAGGGTTTTGCGGGAACGAATTGGGTTAAATAAAGTAGGTTCCTTAGGATTTACGTTAGCTGTGGTGTCGTCAGCCGATGATTTCGAAAGGTTAGGATCTTCCTGTATCGTACTTTGTTCGTCTGTTTCATCCTGTTCAGGATCGATTTCGACATTTGGTGAAGGGAAGCTCGATTTTGCCAGATGACTGTATTGGTTCCTCTTTTCCGGTGATTTCAAAGGTGACGTAACTTTTATTGATTTGTTGCTCTTTTGAGGGGATGTGAAATCTAATGCAGTGACAAAAACATCATGCGTAGAAGTTCGAGCATTGGCACCCAACGATTTGTAGCCATCATTATGAGGAGCGTCGTCGCCGTCGTCCAAGTATGACTCCCTTGCTGTAGGACGCATCACATTAAAGGTTGGTGACGACGGCATTTCGTTGAGATCTTCCTCACTACGTTCATGTGGGAGAAGTGGCAACTCCTTACTCTCGCTTTGTATACTGTCATTTGAAATGACACGTCCAAAGTCTTCAACTGCTGGGCTAACTGGCGGTTTCTTTCTGGTAAGGCATTTCTTAGCAGTGGTCAGTTGTGAATCTTCATTAAACAAGTTCAATTTACGAACCCTCATGGAGTTGGTCTTCTTCAATGTTGATTTTCGGGACAATACAGCATTTGCATCTTCGTCATCAAATTTATAAATCACATCTTCTTCACTGCCCTTGGTATCATTCTTTGGATCTAGGCTTTGGCTATAATCCAGTGGCTGTTCATCCTCTTCTTCTTCGACCACCTGTTGCAATGAATCATTGGAACTATGTTGGTTCGATCCTGCTACTTGTCGTGGTTGTAAAAATTGTTGAGATTGGTCAAATTGGTTAGTTGGCAAAGCCAGATATGGAGCACCTTTTGGTGCAAAAGGTTGTTGGCCAGGAACAAATGCTTGCTGGATTGAATATTGTGGTTGCTGCTGTTGATTTTGCTGCTGTTGTTGTGGTGGTAGCATTTGCTGTTGCTGTTGTTGTTGTGGTGGTGGTGGTGGTGGTGGTAGCTGCTGTGGTTGATATTGCTGTTGCGGGGGAAACGATTGCTGTTGTCGTGCAAGAGGTCTTTGTTGTTGGCCTGGATTAGCTGGAACTATATTCTGACTGCGCAAAGGAGGTCCCTGATATCCCATTGGCGGTCCTTGACTACCTAGCGACTTTGTTCTCGGATAATTTTGAGGCATTGGACCTCCATAACCGCCACCCATCATAGACATAGTTCTTGGAGCATTGGTATTGTTTTGCATGTTGTAGTTCGTCATTGACATAGTTCGTGGTCCCATGGTGGGCAAACCCGAATTACCACCAAATTGCATTTGATTTTGAGGATAAGGTCCAGTTCTTCGGGGGCCGCCAACCATTTGTTGTTGTTGTGGTTGTTGTGGTGGTGGTTGGAACTGTTGATTGTATGGCATTTGTTGCTGAGGAACAGGTCCTGTTCGCATGGACATAGCTCTTGGTCCCTGTGAATTTAATGACATTGTTCTCGGTCCCTGTGTACTCATCAACGACATAGTTCTTGGGTCTCCTCCCATTGGTTGTTGTTGTTGCAGCATCATCATTGGATTAGCACCAGCCAAGGAATTAGCACGTGCACCATTGAGCAACGCTAGCTTCTTCTGTTGATTCATTTGCTTTCTGTACTGGACATTGTTTACTCTTGCTCCAGATGCGGAACCCAATCCACCCAACGATCCATTGGCTCCTAGCGTTGGAATAATGGGGGCGGTATCCAATGAGCTGGCAGCGCTAACACCGTACGGACCTTGGTTTCTGATATGGGTTATATCTTCGAAGGACATGTTGGCTCCGTTGGTCAAATCCCCAATGTCTGCCCCTGAATCTTCATTGAAATTTGGATCTGCCCCCTTGTGCTTTCGAAAAAACCTCGCTGCTGCTGATTGCGAAGTCATAGACGATTTCCTCGATGAATTTGGGGCAACATTCGTAAAGCTTGTGTTGCTATTATTGGTGAAGGGGCTTCCTGTAGTTGGTAAGGGTGTCATTATGTCATAGTTGGTGGTTGATGCAGAAGTTATCAGATTAGCATGGGATCCGTTGCCCATCAGATAATATTGCTGTTGTTGCTGCTGAAGGTATGCTGGTTGGTATCTTGCGTGTTTCTGTTGTTGGGTTTGCTGCTGTTGTTGCTGGTATAGGGATTGACTCAAGCCGTCGATGTCCTGCTCCCCCTCTAAGATCTGTTGTCTCAATCGTGCTTTATTGGTTAATGCTGAGGTGCCTGCATCCATTATTTTTGGTTGTGGTGGTATGTTGTTACGTGTCTAGTGTGTATGTATAGTCTAGCTAATAGTGGGTATACTGTTGGATAATAGCAAATGCGGACAGCAAATCAATCAAGATGAAGCTCTTAGTAGATCCGCCGAATAAATAGTTAACCTGATGTGAATTAGACAAGCAAGTAGAAAAACGAGGAAAAATAATATATTAAATAATTTTTCTTCCTGTTTTTTTTTGGCTCTGTCTCTGTCTGAGTCCCGTTCTGGTTTCGCTGTTGCAGTGTATTGTGTATTGCATTGTATTGTGGTTCGTGTGTATGAGTGTCTCGGCCTAAAAATTTTTCTTTGCTTTCTGGCACCACGACTTTGTTCGTTTCAGGCTGCCCTCTTTTTCTTTCGGATCAGTTGGAATGCCGTTTTTAGCCTTTGTTTAGGTTTTGTAGCTGTCTTTATTTCCGAGTTTACTTCACAGGCATACTGTGTAGGTAAGACGTATTGCGTGGAGCTTTGGGACCTAGATCTACCGATCCACTCTCTCGCTTGCATCCCCTAACTTTTGTATTTCATCCACATAGCATGGTCTAGTCTCCACGTCTCTACGATCGTAGCCCCCTAATGTGTATATACAGCATATGGAAGAGCAATTTTGTTTTTTTGTTGCGGTGTCGACACTACATCACCTTCACTCACACACACACACATCATCTATCTTTACTTGCTCCAAAAAACAGGAACAGCTTTTGAATGTAGTGTACTTTTCCCATTATTTTTTTCTCTAGTAACACAAAGACAAAAACGGTACTTCCGTTCTATTTTTATAATTCTCCATAACCATTTTCCGAATCATCGACTCTTCTATACTTTTAGCCTAAAATTTCGCGTTTTACAGAGGTATCTGTTGTCATGTGTTTTGACAACCAACCTTGGTATTCTGTTTTCTTTGGTAGTGGAACTGTCTTCCAGACCGTGTGTCTGTGTTAGTGTGTGAAACTACTCAACGTGTGTTCCTGAAAATACAAAGGAAAAAAAAAGAAACTCCTCAAAACAAAATTACACAAAGTTACATGGTCTTGAAAAAAAAAATCGCTGTAGCTGCATGGTACCTCCCTTAACTCACGTACCTTGAAAAAAAATACCAAGCCATAAAAGCGTGAATATTTAGTGGAGTAAACATTCCTCTTTAGCGTTAAGGTGTTGTTGATGTTGTTGTTCGAGTATGTATGTGTGTTTCCTCGTGTAACAAACCAGAGAGATCACAGGAAGGCTGAAAATTAATAAACACAGAAAATTCCACAGGGTGCTACTGCACAAATCTCAAATACGCTGATCCCTATCGGTATACATATTAAAATTGTCGACGCCTCAGTTCATTTCTTCACGAGCTTCTACGTTGTTATTTTTTTTTTCATTCATCGTCTTGAATTAATCTTCCTGTTGTCAGAAGATCAATCACATTTGCAATTGCTGTTCATGTACTGATATCTTATCATTTTCCTCACCTTCTCTATTACCTCGTTAATCAGATTTAGTAAAAAAAATAGCAATGAGCCTATTGTCTTTTTTTTTACCTAGTTTACCCCCTAACAAAGAAAGAAGGCGTAGAAGTAGGCGTAGGAATATTTCTACTTTAGCATTTTCCTCGCCCTGATAGTTCGCATTTCAACCATTCATAGTTTACGCGTCTTAGTTTTACTCTGTTAATTTTGTTTTTTTTTTTGCCACAAAATGAAATTTGAACAAAACTAAAAATTCACTGAAAAGTCACGTGCGCAATTGTTTTCACAAGATAGATGTTGGAAATAATAGTGGGATAATCAAAGTTTACAATGGTTAGGTCTCCTGGTGATGGCTGTAAATGGTTTGAATGATTGGTTGATCTCTCCTGTAGCTATTGTAAAGTGCATCGGAACATTTTGCCTCGAATCTGTTTTGGTACAAAAAAGGTCCAATTTTGGCTTGAAAAATTAAAATTAAAGTTGTAATTATTTCTGAATTCATTACAATGCAACATTTCCGATATCACGCATTAACAGCTCTGCTTATTAGAAAAAGGACACAGGTCAGGAAACAGACCCCACTCAATATTGTTGTAGGTTGGATATTGTGAATGGGTTTACTCGAAAGATAGGACGGTTATATCTGACTTTCCAAATGATTGCTAACTCCGTGCTCGGAAATTTCTTAAAATGTACCTCCGTTTTTTTAGTAGTGCGATTCGGGAAACATTACACAGTGTTTTTTCCAAATTTTGTTTCCGAAGCGGATACTTTCCTTAAAGGGAAGGCCGGTCTTATTTTGTCACGTTTTTGCTTCCCATAGAAGTCACAATTTTCGGCAGCTCGGAAAACTAGCAAACCTGCGGCTGGTAATGAAATGGTTCCCTAACAGTATGCCACCAACACAGACGGAGGATTACACCCAAACACTGTCAAAATGAATAATGATTCACGGTCTACATACTCATGAAGAAACAGTGAAATTCATTATATAAATTGGACCAATTGATAACCTACTTTACGAAATTTCTTATCACCGCTTCTTGGGAAGGGAATTTAGGCCACATGGTTTTTTTTTTTTTTTTAGACACGGAGTTTATAAATTCAGAGATTCTCCACTTCCATTTCAACTACACAATTATCTTCAATTCTATCAACATTATCCAAGCATGGTCCAGTTAGAATACAAGAAGTGGTCCTTTAGGAGTGGCGGTTCCCCATTAGAAATCACCACTGATAAGTACAATTTTCCAGCCGATTCCCAGGGAAAGTTAATTATCCCAGATTACTACATTTTGGTCAAAATACATTATGCCTCAGTGAATCCAGTTGATAATAAGTTAAAACACATTACATATTTCCCCCCATTTACAAGCCATGGCATTGGCAAAGATTTCAGTGGGGAGATAGTTGCATTGGGATCAAAGGTCAGAAGATTTAAAGTTGGCGACTTCGTACAAGGCTTCCATCCAGGTGTGCTCACTGGGGATGGTACATTTAGCGAATATTTGTTGTTAAACAGTGGTTCATACGCGTACAATACAGAAATTACAACAGTCCCAGAAAACATAACCTTGGAACAAGCTGCAGCGTGGCCCCTAGTGTTGGGTACCGCCGTGAATATGATGGACAAGTTGCCAATTCAAGGCAAGAAAGTTTTGGTCCTTGGCGGTGCCACATCAGTTGGAAAATACTTGACTCAATTATTGAAGGTTGAAGGAGCTAATGAAATTGTAGCTAGTTGTTCACCAAGATCACAGGCATTGGTGGAAGAATTAGGAGGTACGAAAATTATAAACTATAGGGAGAATGTGTTGAACCAAGTATTAGAGAACGTCAAAGACAAGCCGTTTGACTATATTTTTGATTGTTGGGGTGGAACAGAAGTGCTCACACATGTCGATAAGATCTTGGTCAAAGGCGGTGCTTATCGTACCATCGTTGGTGATTTCCCTGGAAGTTCTATATTCCCATTTCTTTGGGGAACGACCAGATCTTTTGTTAGAACAGTTTTTAGCTTAGCACATTTGTTAAATTATTCCTACAGTTATGTTTTAGTGGGTACGACGAATTTTGGATGGATCGAAAAGGCGCAGAAGTACGTAGCCAGTGAAAAGGTAAAAATTTTTATTGACAAGGTTTATGAGTTTGAGGAGTTACCTAAAGCAATTGAGTACCTTGAAAGTGGACAAGCTCAAGGTAAATTGGTAATCAAGGTAGCTGGAGATCAGGAAATAAATGAATAGGTATATGTGCAATTAGTACAATAGTTATGTTTATTCTTTGTTTGCTAAAGTACCGCTCAATCCAACCCACCCCCGAAGAGGTTAAGGCAATAATGGATTCTGTTATTATATGCTACAATAAAAATAGGGGGTACCAGACATGTGCTTCATTTCATGTCTCCTACAAATCTGTGTCATCCCTTCACACAGTTTATATTTTCTGAGCCCTGATCTTATAGGTTGCCATACTCCACAGTTGCTGAAGTGCAAATTTCCACAGTTGTAGTCTACTGTGTAACCTCCTATTAAAATTCCGAAGTTTGCAAAGACCAAGCCTAACTCTAGTGCAGAAAAAACTGGGGCGCATGCTTTCTCAAACAAATTTTCACATATATATACAACCAAGAGGACACCCCTTAAAAAAAAAAAAATAAAAAAACAAAACTCTTAGCCAGTATCTTTTTCTTCCACAAAGTACGTCATAGGCAATATGTCATCAACTTCCAGTGACGACAGAACGCTTGATGTCAAATCGACATCAGACGATCCAGAATTGCCACCATATTCAGATATTACAGAGTCTAATAACCAACAAGATGACGACGAAAAGCAACCATTTTTAAATAATGGTGACAAGTTTGCAGTTGAAGACGTGGCAAGCCACAGAGTGAAACACCATTCGAACAAGTTCAAACGTATTTATCAAATTCTTTCCTTGTTTGGTGTCATATACTTGGTAAATTTCGTTTACTTTAATTTCAATGAGTTTAACCACGGATTGAGCAACTTCAAATTTGGTTTCAACTGCGGATCTTCTAGAACTCCAGTTAAACCTTTGGACCACCATCCACTTTTCAGAAATTTGATTAACGTAGTCGACACCAGTTCCGAAGAAGGGCAAGAAAGTGAATCTAGCAAACCAAAAGAGATCATCAGTGTCACCAATCCTTTTGTTCCAAATCCACGTTTCGGCGAATCCTTGTACTCTAAAAAGTTATTCCGCCATGACTTTGGTAACAGTTGGGGAAAACCAGCTGTGGTTAACTTCACCGCTCCTGCTGACTTGGATTTTGATGCCGTTGTCTTATCTTTACACACCGAAGTAGAAGGTGTCCAATTTGACAGATTGGCGAATTTGTTTGTTGATGGGGTGCAAATTTGGAGAACATCTACTATTGAACCTGGTGGTCGTAAAACATTCAGTGACTTCAAGAAAGATGTAACCAAATATTCCAAACTTTTCAAGAAGGAAAACGCTCAGATATTGTTCCAGTTGGATAATTTATTGACTGATAAATTGACTGGTGTTTTTGACGTTACATTATCTGTTGATTTGTATAAATTCCAGAGATTCCATCCCCACCATTCTGGACCACATCATGATGGTCATCATCCAAAGGACGGTGAATCGCATGCCAATGAACATGAAGAAAGAGTTGACGAACAAAAACGTGATTCAGATAACAATGAAGAAGAGAATGAGAACCACAAGCAACACAAGGATAAAGATGGTAAACATCATAAAGAGCACAAGGACAAGCACGAGAAGCACCATAAGGAACACCACGATAAAGATGGCAAGCATCATGAGGGACACAAAGATAAAGATGGGAAACACAAGAAACCAAAGGAACCAAAGGCGTCTGATCGTCCAGAACACCCACCACATCATCCACCACACGATGGGCCACATCGCCGACCACACAGATTACACAAGGAACATTGGATTTTCTCCAGTGCCAAACCGGCTGATCAAATTTATCCATTGACTTTTAGCTCTAAGGCCAATGAAGCGCCAGTTGTCTATCTTTCCAAGGGAAGACTTGCTATTGACTTGCCAAAGGTTGCCAAGAATACTACTCGTTTGCAGCTTTCCATTTTCACTTCGGGTAATGCTGCCGAAGAATTCTGGTACTCAAACGTTCTTGATAAGTTCAAAAACGTATTCGCCGATGACGGTAATCAATTCCTTGGAAGAGGTCCAGCAAGAGCCGTCAATGTGTATTTCAACGGCAAAAAGATCGTCACACAAACACCAGAGCCAGTGATTTTCACTGGTGGAATTTCACCAGCTTTGTGGTCACCTGTCGTCTCATTCAATGCATTTGACGTTCCATCCATTGACGTCGATGTTACTGGATTGTTGCCATATCTTTGGGAACAACAAGCACTCGATGAAAAAGTTTTGGAAATTGAGATCAGTAACGTGTTGGGTGAAATCGGTAAAGATGACAGTGTATCTGTTAATGAAAACTGGATCACCACTGCTAACTTATTGACTTATGAAAATGACCAAGTTGTCGAATCTTCCGGTGAGGTCGTCAATAGCGAGAGTACAACTGATGGAAAGGTTATCGGAATCGCTCCACATTTTACTTCTTCTTTTCAACAAATTGTCGAAGTTATCTTAAAGACACAGTTGATCAGTAACATTAGCTTGAAATTGAAAAATGGAAAAGTTTTGAATACCACCGTCAGCACTTATTGGCAAGCTGAAATAGCAAATGTCCAAAATTATGCAAAAGCTGGTGATCGTCAATCCGTTGTGCATGTTGGCCACTCTACCCAATCACTTCTTATTCAAGATAATGATCTCCCAGAGTCACAAGAGGTGGGTCATGGAAAGCGTAGAAAGGAAATTCCACATAATGCCATTGTGTCATCTAACACTTCCTTGAGTTACCCATTGGTGCTTAATTTGAATCAATTCTCCAAGCAGCTTTTCTCCGATGACGACTTCTTTGTTGATTATGAAGTCAAGTTGATTCATTCTAAAGGTCTGCATATCTCCTTTGACGGTGACCGTGGTAGTATTGTGACATCTGCTTCACAAAATGGCAAATCTAGATTTTTCATTTCCTCCAAAGGAAACCATGGTGCTGGTGCCACGACGTCTAAATATGGATCGAAGTTCAAGTTTGGAAGACATGAGAGAGCATATCGTAGAGCCGTCGATGCAGTAAATGGAACTATTGTTTCCGATAAAACTGATACTCACAGAGAGGAAGGTAAAGAGAAACAGAAATATGATTCAGTAGTTAAAGTTCTTGAAAATACGTCCAACCGTGAGAGCGCTTTCGAGTTGTCGAACAAGATATTGAAGGCATTGCATGGATCTACTAAAAAGACACCATGCCATGGAATAATGGGCCGTATTGGTGGTGTTATCCATCATGGAAGGAACTAAACTCTATTTCTACTTTTATTTGTTTTAACTTTTCTGCTCCTTTTTGTTTATTATTGTTTTAGGTAGGAATATATATACTTTGATTAACCGAAACCAGCCCATTCAATGGAGAATGTCAAAGGAACCGTCTCTTCGAATAGTTCTTCCATAGTTTCTTTGTCTATCTTATCGCGCTTCTTGCTCTCTGAATTCCGTTCTCCCATTATTACCAAATTCTTCTTGACGCTGGTGGCCAACCTGCCACCAACCACAACTTGGTGCATATCGACAAATTCGAATTTGACTATGGAATACGAATGGTATCGCAATGGGTCACCAGGATAAATCACCAAATCGCCTCCGAATTTCAAGCCTGGGTTTATGAAATATCCTTGGTTCTGCAAATAGTTGTAGTATTTATTACACGTGATGAAAGTGTTAATGGACAAGCCGGAGTTGGCCAAGTAGCTTGTGATGTAGTCGTGAATAGGGACTTGAAACTTTTCTGCTAGTTCCAAATCTGCGTTTGTCTCTGCATTAGCAGTTGTAATCAAATTACCAGAGTAATTGGTATTTTCCACGTCTTTTCCAACAAGTCGGCCATTTCTGTAAGACAACTGATCGACTAAGATTGCCTTCTTGTTCTTGATCAACCATAGCACTTCCCACACGATCAATTTCAACGGCACGGATAGGAAAATGTTTTGTTGTGGATATTGTTGTAATGTGCCCATGAGCACTCCTAGGATGTTGTACTCGTTACGCAATTTCTTGATATCATCGATGTTAAATAGAAGTACTTCTGGGTCTGTTAGTGGGTTAATGAGGGGCAAGATTATGGGGAGGG
>JAKTVH010000394.1:29790-40329 GCA_030557105.1 Candida frijolesensis | reverse complement strand
TTATGGATTGGCGGTGACACTGCAATAGGAAAATGACAAGTCACCAGTTACTTGGGTTCAATTGGAGCAGGTAATCATTATCTGACTGCCACAATACTATGTAAGTGCTAAATAGATATATAGGTATATAGGTATATAGGCATGTAGGTAGTACATAGTGGGTCCCTTGCGGACCTCACTGCGGGACAATGTTCCCTCAGTCGCATCTCTCACCAGACCGGGTCCCCCAGACCCCTAAAGACTTGGGGGAACGGTCGCCCCAAATGAGCCCACCCCCCGACGCGCCGAATTTGGTGCGATTTCGGGAAAACCCCAAGGGACGGGGAACCCCGGCACGTTGAAAAAACGTGATTTCCGGGGAAATATACCGATCTAGGGGGAACTGCTGACCGTTTGTTTTCTGAAATTGCTCTAAATCATGTAGGTAATCACGTGGGAACACCGCCAACAGCATCGAAATTTCGGTTGCTCGGAATCTGCATATACGAATGAACAGAAAATATTTTTCATAGGTGTGTTTTAGAATTTAGAAGTGTGAAGAAAAATGTACATGTTGTCTGCTAAAGAACACACATGTTTGATCCGATTCACTCAAACAATAGAATGCATGTACACATGTCAAGATAAGCCATTGTTCAACCAAGTACACCGTCCCACCAGCACACACCATCAATGACTACCAGTGCGTTGAACTATCTGGGGCGTCGATTCCAGGAATATAAGACATAATATTCCATGTATGGCTCAACCGTTCTCAACTCGCTATGACACCAGGTGGTTCCATGATTAGTTTAACTAGTATTGCCAGTATTACTACCTATACTGCTGGTTCTTGAAATGCAATTTACTTCCATGACTTCCAACTTTCTTATGTGTGTGTGCTGCATAAGGTCCTAGAATTCGTCAATTATATTGATTGTCATGTGGACAAATATGGCCATAGCATTTCAATTTTAGTTTGATTTTTGATTGGAAAACCTTCAATGTTTGTTCATCTAGATAGGACCACGGCCACATATGGATCTCCCATTCAAAAATATACATGGAAAGTTTTTAGTGGGCAATATGGTTCCTTCTACTTCTGAGTTGTAAACCTGATTAGCTCCAAAATTGGCTTTTCTTTATTTCCTATAAGCATAATGGTTGGTCAGGACCTTCCTTCGTGGTTAAATATACTATGAATTTCTTCCTGGCGTTTATGTTGAATATAGTTTGCTGCCTTCTTTTCCTATTTAACTATATCAAGGATAGATCATAACCAATAACGAGCCGCTGATTTAGCGTCAAACAATTGTACAATAATAGTTTGTTGGGAACCTGTAAAATTACCAAGATCTGGGCCTAGTGCCCATACGTAAGGTAAATTGCACTCGGGACTTGCTTAGATATGGATAAACATCGATTAGGAGACTTCTACGTATATAAGCCTAAAGTAGGAAGTATACAAACTACAGTCTTTTTCCTTTTGTAATTCCAATTAGCGACCAGAAATACTTGAACTAGTGTCAACCAACAGGATCAAAACTGTTTGAGCGAATTGGACTATATGTCAGTGTGCTGTCATGGCAGTTGTTTTGATGTGGTACAATCGGCTGAACTATTTACGTCCGCGCCACTACCTAACAATGCCGTACTTCCCTGTGCTGTACCACCACAGACTAAAACTTTTCTGTTGTCTTTTTTCTTGGGAGCCATTATTGGGTTTGTGTATTTTTTTTTTTTTTTATCTAATCTTCCCATTACTTTCTTTTTCCTCCCGTTTGTTACTAACATACTTCCGGCCAGTCCTGCAACCACACCAACCACTAGTAACAAAATTAGAAGAAAACTATGTTCAGGAGACTAAGTTCCAACCTAACGTCTCAGAACAGAGTAGCTGACAACCAGACAGGCAATTCGCGAAGACACAGTGCTCCACATCCGATCAACTACGAAATCCTTCATGCTGGGAATAGCCAAACCATAGAAGACGACGATGATGGGGAGGAGGATGGTTTTTCACCATTGGCAACAACAAGATCAAACAAGTCTGCCACGTTATCAGAAGCAGAGACATTGTACATTGAACGATACCAACGGTTGGAATTGCAGGATAGTTATATCGATAACTTTTCCATGTACTTACCATTTGTCATCCGGCAAATGCGACTATTTGAAACAAGAAGATATTACGAAAGTGGCTCACCCAATAACAATACCAATGATGGCAATATAGCTGTGGTGGGTAACAATGAACATCCACCGTCGCATATTCTAGTTCCCATGGATGATACTTTTGACGATAGCTCAACTGTGTTTGAGGATACGCATATTCCGATGGAAGCGTATGCGGCGTCGTATTTCAAGATCTTGGAGAAATCATTGACTGATTTTTCGATTAAGCGACTGTTCATACTTGTTGGGGGAATGTTGAAACATAATATGTATATTTTCCCCAGTGAAGAATCGTTTGACTTGTTCAAATCACTACGGCTGAACATAAAGAGGGAACGGAAAAACCTGATTGTTGTGTATGACCAACAGGGGGCAATCAAAAGAGTATCGTCTACAACAAAGAGGGAAGATTTAAGTGGTGATGAAGATATTACTATCGACGACCGGCCTCATATTGTTCCATTGGATCAAAAATTGAAAGGGCTTGGGTTACCTTTGTTCAAAGTACAAGTTCCCTATTTGTCCTCCTTTCGCAAGAACACTCCCTTGATTATATTCAAAAAATTCAAGGAGATTCCGTCACCACCAGATCCAAATACACTGGATGATACAGATTTTGAAACCTTCAATTTCTGTCTGGTTTATTCCAAATATTTTCATCCATACAGAAGGTTCATCTTTGAATTTTGCCCGATTGATCAGCCAAAATTTAAAATTGTAATGTTTCAAAGTAACTTCCGGCCGTTTGCAGATTTCGTTTACAAAAACACTAGATTTAGAGTGATTGGCCCGTCAATTATTCTGGGCGTGGTTCAGCATTACAATCCGCACATGCGGCTATTAATAGTGGACGAAAGTAAACCTTCCTTAGTTGATAAGATCATCAACAAAAAGCCAAGTTCTGGGTTCATTAAACGGAAATCCAATGAAAAGTACATTCCATTCGATATAAATGATCCAGAAACTTACATCAATCCTATTCCAGATACGTCATTTGCTAATGAGACGAGTTCTTACCAATTGCCGCAGCCACTGTTTGTCAGCAACGATCTCCCTCCTTTTGGTTCGTTCAAGGACTCCATATTGTATCTAGACTCCCAATTACTACCTAGAAAATATAACGAGGTGGGGAAAATTCAGGTCTATCAAGATAGAGATTCTTTGGAAGGCAAAGATTTGAATAGCACGCTATCTGTTGATCTTGATTCATCGGTCCTTCTATGTGTGATAAATACGTTGCGTGATGTCTCCATTAGGAATTCAGGAAGAACTAGTTCTCCTGGGACTATAGGGTTTACAGGAGCTATTGGACGTCAAGGTTATGGATTTGAGCCTACAAATTCTGCATTGTTTGGATTGTAGTATTCAAAAAAAAAAAATATCGGTTTAGTTCTTCTACTTGTGTTTTTATTTCATTGCTATATGGTTTCTGGTGATCTGTTTTGTTTCATTTTTTAGCACTATAGAGTTCTACATAAAACTATTTACTATTAGTACATGTATATGTTATACACTTTTTATTTGTTCCATCAAGCATTAGAAATGCTCTGGTGATCTGGATCTTTCTCTTCTTGCAGGGGATCTCGATGGGGATCTGCTGTATCTTCTTTCGTCAGCCCTACCTTCTTCACGATCGTAACCTCTTCTACCTTCTTCACGGTCATAGCTTCTTCTACCTTCGTCGCGTCTGTAGTCACCGTAGCCATTACCACCACCACCACCACCGTCTCTTCTTCTCTCATCTCTGAAGCCACCTCTTCTATCATCCCTGTAACCACCTCTTCTGTCGTCCCTGTAGCCACCGTAACCACCGTAGCCACCTCTTCTACCACCATCTCTGTAGCCACCGTAACCACCTCTTCTACCACCGTCTCTGTAGCCACCATCACGGTATCCACCGTCTCTATAGCCACCATCACGGTATCCACCGCCACCGTAGCCTCTTCCACCATCACGATATCCACCACCACCACCACCGTAGCCTCTACCGCCTTGGTATTGTTGTCTGACACGGTATGGATCGGATCTCGCAACTTGAACAACCAAACCATCCTTAATTGAATATGGTAAAGTCTTACCGTCCAATTCTAAAGCACGTTCACAACTTTCCGCGTCCTTATACTCAACAAATGCATATTTTTCACCATCGTCAGATCTTGGAGGCGGAATGTCCAATCTTACTAATTCACCGAATCTTGAGCAAAACGTTGTGTTAGTTGAGGAAATGAAAAAATAAACAGAAAATGATGAAATTGTTGCTTGATTTTCTTGAAGGAATTTGGGGAAATTGTATTACAAATGATTAATAAAGGAATAAGGGAAAGGAGTAAGGAAAATGGATAAAAGGATAGAAGGGATAGAAGGAATAGAAGGAAAAGGAAAAACTGGACAATGAAGGGGGAAAAAAAAAAGGAGAAATAGAAAAATGCAAATATTTGAATATTTGATTGTTTGAATTGAAAAGGGTATATGGAAAGGAAGGGTAAGAAAAGATTGATGGTAGGTTCATGGATTGGGAAAAAAAACCTGAGGATATGTTGGATTGGAATGTGAAAAACGTGGACATGAAAACAGGAACTCTGAACAAGGCAGAAAAGGCTGGTGATTCTTGAATGGGATATATATCTTTCATATCCTAGAACTGTTTGTTAATTAGAGAATTGATAGAGAGTTGCTTCCCCTAAAAAAAAATAAAATCTTGAAGAACATCAAAAACATAAACTGGTAATGTTTATACATACTTTTCAAAATCTGGCGCTAAATCAGCAGCCTTTGATTCTCTAGTAAATCCGGTAACATATAATGTATTCTTTGGCATTGTAAATGGCGAGTGATCTGAAAGAAAAAGAGAGGTATAGTTGATTGTAGATTTTCTGCTGTTGCTGTTGTTGAACCGTTTGTCATGAAAAAAAAAAAAAAAAAAATGGTGTGATTTGCACGACCTTAGTATTAGATTAGGCAAGTGGATTTAAACCGCACACAGCCCCTCAATACGGAGATTACGCGCATTTCTTAATAGAGAAAATTTTTTTGAAATTCGTGTGTGTGTGTGCACACTCTCAATAACACCATCGTTTAAATTGGATTGTCTTTTATTATAATATTATACTCCAGGTTGTATGGTTATTTATACCATACAAAAATACGGACTTAAACAAAGAGAAAAAAAAATTACATAACCCGTTCCCCTAAAACTCTTTCTGTGCTGTGCTGTGCTGTGCTGTTAATTCATCGATAACAACATTCATTCGCTCATAGTTTTTCTTTTACAACCACGGCCCCATCTGTTTATCACTATCCATAACCATAACCTGATTCATACAACAATACATAACCCATTAGTTTACAGAAATGAGCAAGACCTTACAAAAAAAACCATCCACTACAAAACCACATAAACATTCATTATATGATTTGTATTACTTCCATTTCCCATTCACCATGCTCACACCAATGGAGACTTTGTTACTTCACGGTTTCCTATTAGGTCTCACATCGTTGGCAGTTTATGGTGTTTACGCTTACTTGCCTTCATCTGTGATGTTCACTCTTTCCAGAGCATACTATTATATATATGGTGCTGATTTAGGTCCAGTAAGTGGGTACTCAGGTTGAGAATGTCGCAAGAGTTCCAGAGAAGTCTTATTGGGTATGATAGGCTGAGGAAAATAACAACAAGTACAACAAGAGCAATACGAGATTGAGACGCTAATTGAGTGAGAAGTTCCTTCTTATCTAATTTTGGTTATGAGATTAGTAACTGAATACATATTAGCTAGTTTTATTTTAACTAATGTAATATATGACATATAGTTCGTGATATATGCTCTTTCAAATCAACGAATGGTGTTCATGGCCCAACCATTTGGTTTGTGTGAAATTCTGTTGATCCACACTGTTTCTCAACTTTTTAATAAGACGAAAACAAAACGAAAAAAAAAAAAAAAAAAAAATATCCAAGCAGCATAGAAATTGGGAAACGCGTCGCTCAACAGTAGCTCATCGATATAATGAGTGCCAGATCAAATGCCCCGTTCAAAGCTCCAAGGTTAGTTAAAAATGCCGGTCGAGTGGATGGTAATCCCATGGTGTCTGTGAATAGGCCCACAGTAAAGCGGTCTCTACCACAGCGAGTGGTAGGATCAAATGCTGCAAACTCGGTACCTGTGGTTAAAAAGTCGAGACCATCTACGCCAACAGAGTCGAACGTCGAAAAATACATTGTACAATGGAGAAAGAAAACCAACAAGAAGAATAAGACATGGGATGGTGATGGACATGCAGTGATTCACCACCTTGAGAATGGCGGATGTGAGATTTCAGTGAAAAACGGTGACAATAAAGCACTAGGAAAAAGAATGTTTCCATCACTTCCTGATTTCGAAGAAGTGATAAGCATTGGGAGTTATGAAATTGAATTGGATGAAAAAGTGGACAAATCACAAGAGCCCTCGAAGGAACCGACACCAGAGCCTGTTTTCAAACGCGTTTCATCTGCGCCAACGACATCTACGGTTGTAACCCATCAGTTTAAAAAAGTTGCTCCTGTGAGCTATACTGAACAGCCCCACTCCAGAAAATCAATGTATGATGATAATTCTAATGCGATAGCATTGCCTCCTCCGCCTGATGCAATCAAGTTTGTCAAGGTAAATATAGATCCCCATTTGGCAACAAAACTACGTCCACATCAAATAGAAGGTGTGATTTTCTTGTATGAATGTCTCATGGGATATCGCAGTTTCAACGGTAAAGGGTGTTTATTGGCTGATGAAATGGGTTTAGGAAAGACACTCATGACCATCACTACTATATGGACTTTACTTAAGCAAAACCCATTTCTAGATCAAAAGAAATCAGTAGTGAATAAAGTGCTTGTAGTTTGTCCGGCAACTTTGATATCAAACTGGAGACAAGAGTTTCGGAAATGGTTGGGTCTAAACAAAGTAAATGTTCTTACGTTGAACAATTCAACGTCGAATGAAAAGCAAGATATACTTAATTTTGGGAAGCTAAATGTCTATCAAGTTTTGGTCGTCAATTACGAGAAAATAACTATTCACTACGAAGAGTTGTCTACCATCAAGTTTGATTTGTTGGTCTGTGATGAAGGACATCGTTTGAAGAATAACGCAAGCAAAGTTTTAAATAACTTGATTAAATTGGATATTCCCAGGAAAATCGTATTGACTGGAACGCCAATTCAAAACGAATTGGTTGAATTTCATACTTTGATTTCATTTCTCAATCCTGGAGTGCTTCCTGATTTGAAGACTTTCCAGAAGAACTATGTTAATCCAATTTCACGAGCTCGGGATGTCAATTGTTTCGACCCTGAAGTAAAACGAAAGGGGGACGAAATCTCGCAGCTGTTGATCAAGTTGACGCTGCAGTTCATTTTGAGAAGAACACAAACCATTTTGGCACGATATCTTACTAGTAAAACTGATGTTTTGTTATTCGTGCCACCGACGGCATTGCAATTAAAGTTGTTTCGATATATCACGAACTTGAGGAAATTTGATCAAATCATCCGTGGCACGGATTCACTCAAATTGATTAATTTATTCAAGAAAATATGTAACTCACCTTCCTTATTATCGAGTGATTCATTCTTCCAACAAATTGTTGAAGAGACCTTCAAACTTGAATTGTCCTCGGGTAAGATAAATGTTTTAATTCCATTGTTGTTGGAAATTGCAGCACAAGGAGAGAAGGTGGTTTTGATTTCAAATTATACGAAGACGTTGAATCTTTTAGAAACTATTTTACACAAGATCAATTTGACGTTTTCTAGATTGGACGGTTCAACTTCTACCAAGGACAGGAGCCATATTGTCAAACAGTTCAATACTAACGTAAACATCAATGTGTTTTTATTGTCCTCCAAATCTGGAGGCATGGGGATCAATTTAGTTGGAGCATCGAGATTAATCTTATTTGATAACGATTGGAACCCAGCGACGGATTTGCAATCGATGTCAAGAATTCACAGAGATGGTCAAGAAAAACCATGTTTTATTTATAGAATTTTCACTACGGGATGTTTTGACGAAAAGATTTTCCAACGCCAGTTGGTCAAGAATGAGCTAAGTTCAAAGTTTTTGGATAATGATTCGACCGCAAAATCAGACATGTTTGATGAGAGTGATTTAAAGAATATATTCGAGATACATACAGATACGATATCAAATACTCATGATTTATTGGAATGTTCATGTAAAGGTGACGGAGACACCTTGGAGCAACCACCACGTTCAGACTCGCAACTGAAGACAGGTAATGGAGAAGAAAATAGAGGTGAAGATACACCACCACCATACGCAACACAAGCTTGGGTATCTGCTTTAGACCTTCAAAAGAAAATGGGCGAGAGTGAAGATATCTTGAAAAAATCTGCGGTCCGATCAGCATTAAATAATTATCTCCATTACAACCCTGCCGTTAACAAAAATTTACCTTTTGACATCGTGTTGCATCGCATTACCAACAATGACAGTTTTCAGAGTAAAAAGTTGCCAATAACATTTATTATGCTGAGAGCAAGTAATCAAGAATAGATCAGATTAGAAATATATTATTGTCTTTGCATAACCTTCAACCTCGCTTCGGCAGCTCTAGCTCTTTGTTCTCTCATCAATCTTATTTTCTGTTGTTCACTTAACCCACTTAGATTATCAACCTGGGCATTGTTCAAAACTCCACTAGATGAAATTTTTGGTTTCTTCAATTCCATTTCTGTTTTCTTTGCTAATTCTTCTTGGATAAGTTTTTGTTTCTCGAGTTTTATCTGTTCATTCTTAGCTTTTTCAGCTTCTTCGATCTCTTCCTTGGATTTAGGTGGACCCACTTTTGCCAATTCCCAGTCACAATAGTCTTCACCTAGCTTATAACGTGCAATTTGGAATACCTTTCTGGATTCTGCATCAGCAATTTCAGCCGGAGTTCTACCGGAATTATTCAACACAATAGCCGATGCCTTAAGATTTATCAACAACACTTGTACCATATGTCCAAGTCCATTGGCAGCTGCATAATGCAATAACGTAGGGGTATGAATAGTGGGTAACTGAAAACTGTCTACGTTGATGTTATTTTGTTTGATGAAGTTGATTAATTTTGGTGCCTTTTGTCGCTTTAGCAATCCGATGACTTCATTCACCAATTGTTCTTGTTTGATCTCTTCTGGTGATTTTTCTAGTTTAGGGGTGGGCGACCGTTCACCAATCAACTCTTTTTGTTTCTTTTTCACCACTTTCGGCATCTCCACCACTTGCAAATGTGTTAGTTCTACCCATGCTCGTTTTAATTCATGTGTGGTAGCACGTTTTGTAGTGAAAGGAAAACTTCTTAGTCTTTCATCCTTATTTTCAATAGCTGCACCTTCATAGCCAACCAAGATTTTTCTATTTGATGCGCCGTTGGCACGAATATAAATGGAATCACATTCGTCAAGATGATGTTTCCACTCTTGTAATAACTCTCTGACTTCTTGTATCAATGCCTGCTCGTTGTATCTTCTAATACTTGACCCAGCTGAATTTGCCTTTCCGCGAGCATTATCGCTGGCGCTTTGAGAGCCACCTTGTTTTCGTCTGGTTGTATATCTATGGAACGTCTTTGAAACGATGATATCGACTGATTGTTCCTGAAGCGATTCCTTGACACTGGGAGCATTTCCTTTGGTGTTTTTCTTCACATGTGACACGATGGCTCCTGCAAAATGACCACCACCAATCATAAACAATGCTGATTTACCTGTTTTGGAGAAGTCCTTGAGTGTGCGTATGGGATCATTTAGTTGACATGAAGAAAATGCGGCCTTGTAGATCCCAATGGCTTTATCTGATGGCACAAGCGGGGATTTGAATAAAATGAAGGGTGATTTCGTATTAAGATAACTTACCATGGATTCTTGTACATCTTCTGTTTTGGAACTCACTTCTAGTTCTTCTATCAAAGTCTGTAGCTTGTCTTGGTCGGTATCACTCTCATCTGTATCTGAGCCGGATAAACTTTCTATTGATTCTTTTTCAAGAAGTATATCAAACTCATCTTCTGTGACTGGTGGTAAGTCAAGGAGTTGTCGTTTTAAGTTGTACCTGTACAAATCTGATTTAAAATACTCTGGATTATGTACTTGGGAGTTGGAATTGTGAGTTTTCTCGTCATTCTTTGCATCTTCAATATTAATACTTTCAAAGGTATTGGAATCAAAATACAACAATTCTAGCGAATTGCTTACCTTTTCTGGTAGGTCGTAAATGTACAGATTATCGTGATTCATTGTTCAGTGGCGGAACGAAGATGATTGAATTACTGGAACCGAAAGAGAAAGAAAAAAAAAAAAAAAAGAAAAAAGAAACAATGAGAATGAGTAAAATT